>APFE031251273.1:64164-92193 GCA_000404065.3 Pinus taeda
ACTGGTTGGTTCGAAACGCGTCGACAAATGATTATTTATGTGATTTCGCCGAAAATTCTCTAAACAATGTTATGGATCACAGAAGTCTAAATTTCTTAATCCTCCATCCTATCAGAATTATCCTCCCCAACAAAATCAACAACCACAACTTCAAAATCAGAACCCTCAACTTTCATTACCCTTCCCTCAACAACCTCCACAACAAAGTCAAAATCCTCAACTCTTACTGCCATTTCAGCAGAAACCAAATCAGCTACTTGCCCAATCATTACCAAACCCTAACAATAAAAACCATCAGAATGCTTACATGGTAGAAGGACAACAATTTCCAACTTACATGATTACTCCTCTAGATTTTAATGATGTTCAACTAAGATCTGGTAGGATATTAGAAAAGGAAAGACCTTTTGTAGTTATTCAAGAACAAGACACTTCTGAGGAAGATTCTCTAAAAGTCAATAAAAGTTTTAAGGAAACATCTCTCCAAAACCAAAACATTGAAAAAGAAAAACAAAAAGAACCAGTGAACACAACTCCTATCATTGAGCAACCAACATCTACTTCTACACCTATTTTTCCTGAGAGATTACAAATTGATAGAGGGGTAGAAAAACAGATCTTGTTGCCCAATTATGATTTTCTAGATGAATTGAAGAATGCCTGTATCAAAATTCCTTTGTTACAAGCCATTAGAGAAATTCCAATTCTAGATAAGACAATAAAGGAGTTGAGGATAAAAAGACTAGGAAGAAAACCAAGAGAAACAAAAAGAATTCACCTGGTAGGAAAGATAACAGACATAATGATGGGAAAAATTGCCATGTAGAAATATGTAGATTAGGAAGTCCAATTGTCAAGACACATATAAATGGAATTGAAATTCCAAATACATTGATTGACTTAGGGGCAACAATAAATATCATGAGTAGACAAACTATGGAGCAACTTAAACTTCCTAATCTTCTTTACACACCTACCTTACTGCAACTTGCAGATAGATCAGTAATCAAACCATATGGTGTGCTAGAAGATATTTCAGCCTCCTTAGATTCTTGGGAATATCCTATTGATTTCATGATTTTAACTCCCGGGAATAATCTAGGAGGACACCCACTCATACTAAGAAGACCTTGGCTGGCCACAACTGATGCTTTTCTTAGTTGTAGATCTGGTGACATGTATATTTTTTATGGTAATTCAACGAAGAAATTTACCTTGTATCCTCCAACAAAAGAAATCACATAAATAGATGACAAGGAATGGATTGATGATGAAGATGATATTCACCCTCTCTTTACTATGTCAGAAATTAGTGAAGACAGTCGAATTTTGAATACATTGGAAAATTTTGAAACATCTTCAGAATATGATCATGCACAATTCCAAGAAAAGTCTAATGTTGAATACTTGTCATCTAGGCAGATGTCTCTCTATTCTATGGAAGATTTTGGTAGCTCTACAATTGAAATTTTTCCAGGTAGGACATTGAACATAAATTAAAACTTGGAGAAACTACAACAAGAAGAGTTAACCAAAACATTACAAAACATTACGCTGCATTTGCAGGGGAATACACCGACATGAAAGGTATTGATCCTAAGACTTGTATCCATCATATCTATATTGAGGAAAACAATAGACCAATTAGACAACCTCAGAGAAGAATGAATCCAAATATTAGGGAAACTGTGAAAGAAGAGCTCCAAAAATTACTCAATGTAAACTTCATTTACCCAATTTTAGATAGCCAATGGGTTTCTCCTTTGGTAATTGTGCCTAAAAGAATGGTAAATGGAGGGTGTGCATTGATTACCAAGAATTGAATAAAGAAACCCTCAAAGATCACTTTCCTTTGCCCTTTATAGATCAAGTGTTAGATACATTAGCAGGTAAGAAGTATTTCTCATTCTTGGATGGTTTTAGTGGTTATAATCAAATTCAGGTAGCACCTGAGGATTAGGATAAAACCACATTTACTTGTCCATGGGGAACTTTTGCCTACCGAGTACTTCCTTTTGGGTTATGTAATGCACCTGCAACATTCCAAAGAGCAGTACTAGGAATATTTTCTGATCTAATACATGATTGTGTAGAAGTATATATGGATGATTTTATAGTCTCTAGAAACACATTTGAAGAAGCTTTGAAAATATGGAAAAAGTCCTTAAAAGATGTAAAGAAACAAACCTTTCACTACGCCATGAAAAATGTTTTATGATGTTTACAAAAGGTATTGTTTTAGGACATCACATTTCAGGAGATGGGATTAAAGTTGACAAATCTAAATTTGAAGTCATCTCTAAGTTATCAATTCCAAATTGCCAAAAAGATGTTAGAAGTTTTCTAGGATTTACAGGATACTATAGAAGGTTTATAGAAAAATTCACTAAAATAGCATTTCCACTCTTCAAATTGCTTACAAAAGATTGTGAATTCAGTTGGAATCCTGATTGCCAACTAGCATTTGAAACCTTGAAAGAGAAAATATCTGAAGCACCTATTTTAAGAGGTCCAAATTGGAAACTTCCTTTCCATTTTTCCACAGATGCTTCAGATACAACTCTAGGAGCTGTATTGGGACAAAAAGATTTGATTCCTTATGCCATTTACTATACAAGTAAGATTTAGACTCCCACTGAGTTGAATTATACTGTGACTGAAAGGAATTTTTAGCTGTTGTTCATGCAATTAATAAGCTCAGACACTATATAACAGGCTATGAAACCTTTGTTCATACAAATCACTCTGCAATTAGATATTTGATGAATAAACCTATTACTAATGGCAGCGTTATAAGATGGCTTTTAATTTTACAAGAATTCAACATTATTGTGCTAGATAGACCTGAAAAACAAAACACAATTGCTGATTTCTTGTCCAGGATTCAAAATATCAAAGAAGACTCTCCGGTTGAAGATAAGTTTCCTGATGAATATTTCTTTGTAGTAACTACTCAAACTCCTTGGTTTGCGGATGTTGCTAATTACTTGGTTACAGGGAAGTTACCTTCAAATTTGTTTCCTAAAGAGAAAAGAAAGATTATTCAAGAAAGTGCAAGATATTCATGGATCACTAACAAATTGTATAAAACAGGGCCAGATCTTATGATTAGAAGGTCTGTCAGGGAAGATGAGATGCCTGATATTCTCAAAGAATGTCATGATGAGCCATGTGGTGGACACTTTGTTGATAAGAGGACAACCTATTAAATCCTTTCTTTAGGATATTATTGGCCATCCATCTTCAAAGATGCTAAAGAATATGTCAGGAGGTGCGACAGCTACCAAAGGGTAGGAAAACCTGCTCCCTCAAATGAAATGCCATTACAAACTTAGGTACTTATTGAACCCTTTGAAAAGTGGGCTTTAGACTTTATTGGACCAATCAATCCTCCATCTAAGAAGAAAAAGTATATACTAGTATGCACTGATTATGTCACCAAATGGGTAGAATCCAAAGCATTACCTTTTTCTAATGAAAAATCTGTAGTTAGTTTTCTTTTCGAGGACATCTTTACTCATTTTGGTGTTCCAAGAGAAATTGTGACAGATCAGGGATCTCAATTCACATCCAACATGATGGAAAGGCTTATGGAGGAGTACAAGATCAAGCATAGGAAATCAACTCCCTATCATCCACAAGAAAATGGTCAAGTGGAGTCTACAAATAAAGTGATTGAAGGAATCCTTACCATAACTGTGCATCTACATAGAAGAGATTGGGCAGAAAGGCTTCCTGAAGCCTTATGGGCCTATATAACTACATGGAGGAACACAATGGGACATATACCCTATGAACTTTTTTATGGGAAACAAGTCCTGTTCCCTATAGAGTTCCAAATCAGAACTTTCAAGATGGCAGTCCAACTGGGGATGGAATTATTAGAAGCTCGAAAACATAGGCTGGAGCAATTAAATGAACTCGATGAAATCAAACAAGACGCAATTCAAAGGAATGGTCTAGTCCAACAACACAGGGCTAAATGGCATGACAAATACATCAAGGACAAAAAGTTTCAAAAGGGACATTAGGCACTGTTATTTGATTCAAAGTTTAAAGATTTTCAAGGGAAGTTTCAAACTGATTGGCTTGGGCCATATGAGATTGAAAAAGTCTTCAGCAATGGAACAGTGAGGATCAGAAAAATAGATGAAGGTCAAACTCCTCTTCGTGTGAATGGTCATAGATTGAAAATATATCAAAAACCAATTTCAAAGGAGGAGTTCATCAAGGTCTTCCAGAACAATTCTGAAATGAAGTTAGTGAGGAAGGATCCTTCTTCTCCACTAACTTATTCTTTGTTTTTCCTATCTAAAAAATAAAATAAATTTTTTTAAGGTTGAAAACCAATCACTGATTGGCATGCTTATATAGAAAATACAGGGTGAAAATCAGGAGTTTTTGAAACCCTATATTTTCCATTTCCTTTTCTGAAAAAGTGGTGACAAAAAGCCACAGTCATTCAACATTTTGCAAAATTCATTGTCTCATTTCATTTCATCTGTTTTACTTTTACAGTTTCACTTCATTCCATTGCCATATTTCACCAATAAAGTTTTCCTTTTCCAACATTTCTTTCATCTCCATTTTCATTTATCATCTTGTCTTATTTTCACTTACACAGCCATTTCCATTTCATCCATTCATAAGCCATATTTTACTCTCTGTTTTACATTCTGTAGTTGATTCTGTTCCATAGCTAATCCTATTCTGCAACTAATCTGATTCTGCAGAAACAGTTTGATTATCATTCCAAGCACAAGTGGCCAGTTCATAATAAAATCTTGTATGTAGGTAATTGAAGAAAAAAAACAACTTTGAAGAGCAATCATGCCTAAAGAACTTGTGGAGAAAACATCAAAATATTAGCAAGTGGAAGGTAAGGTTCCAAAGGTAAAAAAAAAAAATTTATTTCAAAAAGCAATTCAAAAACATAAGCTTGTATAACATGTATGATCACATATCTCCTTGATTAATCATTATGTGATTTGACCACTACAATGTCTACACCATATCTTCCGTCTTCAATGCCAAATGGTCCAATGATTCCTTCATAACGGATCTCCACTTTAAACTCCATAACTCGTACTTAACCGGTCCTCCAAAGCTACATTTGTTAACAACCAGGTTAATGACGTGACCTACCTATATACAACTCTTCAAACCCTGACTATTTATTATTGCATGCCAACTCTTAAGTTTTTCTCTCATATTTACATAGCCACTTTGTACATACAGTTACTCCTTTTCCATATACTTTGTGCATACAGTAACTCTGTTTCCACACCTTTTGTGTCTACAGCTACTTTTTTTCCATATATTCCGTATATACAATCGTTTTGTTTCATATTCACAGTCATTCTGTTCCCGGTCATTCTGTTCTCATATATCATCCTGTTTCCATATCCATAATCATTCTATTTTTGTATACACAGTCTTCTTATTACCATATACACAGTCATTTCATTTCTCAGACAGTGAGAGTAGTTTTGAAGGGTAGCCGAGAACAAATGTTATGGGGCTTATTGTTAGAACTGAACCTTTAGGAGTAAAATACATGGAGGGTTATCTGCAGCTGAAGGGAATGTTACAGAAGGCTGGTTCGTTGTGTTTTATTGAAAAATTCAATGGTTACCATAAGGAAATCACTAAATCCTTTGCCAGGTCATTTAATGGAATGGAAATGGAAATAGGTGACATCAAATTTGTAGTTACCAAGTCCTTCATAACTGAAGAAACAAAACTCCCAAGGCTAGGAGAAATGTGGTTTAAGAACAAAGAATTTCATGATGAATCCTGGAAGGTGATTCTTAAAAATCCAGGTATGGACATTTCAGTTTTTAGAAAAGGGATTCCAATCTCTGCACTCAAAAACAAATGGAGTAGCAAGTTGTTAATACTACAAAAATTTATTACATGCGAAGGGAGGTTTGGATCTATGTATGTCTATCATATAAGATTGCTAATGAATTTTCTAGAGAATGGAACCCTCAATCTTCCCTTTTTCCTTTTGAATATTCTAAGAAGAATGACAACTAATGTTCAAAAGAAAGTTGAATCAATAGAAACCACTCTATATCACCATGGACTAGTGAAGATTTTAGTTGAATTTCATTTGAGAAGTGTAGGGGATACATGGGAGGACTTCTTGGTAAGGATTTTCTTGAAATATGCTCTGGATTTGTTTGAGGGAAGTCATGTTAAAAGAAGTAGGAGAAAGAAGACCAATCTCACCATTCAAAATACCCCTGAAACTTCAGCACAGAAAAATAATGAAGAACCAATCTCTGAAAAATTAACAGAGATCAGGAAGTAAACTAAATAGAGGAGAAAAATGAAAGAAAGGGTTGGAGAAATCCACAGGGATATTCCTGAACATTCATCACCTAAAAAGGATTAAAAACTGCTTTATGAAAGACTAACCAAAATCAGAGAACAGATCAAGAAAGATAAGGAGAAAGGAAAGAGGAAAGAAGATACAAAAGAAGAAACCATAAGCTTCCAAAACTTGAGGAGGAGTTCTAGACTCCGAGGCAAAGTGAAGAAGGTGAAATCAAAAGAGGCCCAGTTTATAAATTTAGAGGAAGAAACTCCAGTGCAATCCCCTGACAGTATTCCATATGAACAAAGTCCACAAAACTCTCCTCTACAAAATTTTGAAGGCAACCCAAGAAGAGCTTCTCTTGGCATTGATCCAATACAACAAAAAATCTATGACTACATAGAGTCATTAAAGAAAAAGAGTACATCAGTAGACCCAAGGACTTCAGCTAATCTAGAGCATCCTGCCACCACACAAGAAACTCTAATCAACTCTCTCAAACAAGAGATCTATGAGCTAGAAATTCTGAACAAGCACATCCAAAAAGAAAATGAAAATTTGAAGGGACAGAATAAGGTGGATAGATCTATTCATGATAACACCATGCTACACTTGGGTTTATGGCACAAGAAGAAAAAAAAAGCTGAAAAAGAAAAATAAGAAGTTGAACAGGGCACTGATTAACCTCAAGTACAGATTTCTCATGAGGAAGCCAAGGATGGCAGCCAGTGCAAAGAAAAGCAAGAAGAGGAAGTTGGATGTGTTGGCTAAACTATTAGAACAAATGCAGCAGGAGGAGGAAATTCACAATTTTGATTGCATGGAGACATGCAATAATCTTTCAGTGGGGGTATGTTGAGCCTCAAAACTACCCTTTCCTTAGCAACTTTTCTCCTCCCTTTTCTTTGTTTTTCCATGAAGAAAATGCATCCCTATCATCAATAACCAGTATACATTGCCTTAAGGAGAACATTTTATTGATTTACATGTTATGCTTTTATGTTTTTCTATTTGAATAAGTTTTTGTCTTTTAACTACGAAACACAACCTATTCTGCAGCTAATCGGCTGTTCTGCATCTATCTTCATGCTTCGACAGGTTACATGTGTCAAATGAGGAAACTGGCTACATGGACATCTCTGGAATGGTCATGACATGGATCGTGTCCTATTCACCTAGCCCAGGTCGATAAAGAAGATGGTACAAGACTCCGGTCAAAAGAGAAGTCAAACATAGAGACCTAAAGCAATCAAGACTCTGTGTTGTACACATTTCACAGTGATGGGATCTAAAACAACTTCCTGAGCCCACGGACTTCAACAACCATTTGTGCAACCAAATCCAATAGCCATCACCTTAGATTTATGTCTCCAACAACTAAGGAAGAGAGTTATGTGTGCCTATCTGACTATGTGTTTTTAGCTGTAGCTTATTTTTTTCCATAAACAGTTGTATAATTTCCTTATAAATACCTGTGTGAAGAATGTAGAACCAGTTTGAATTTGCTCATGTATTAAGCTCAGACTACTGCTCTGTAATTTTGAAAAACTCATTCTCTATTTTTAATATGAAGACCATGTGTTTTATGGATATCTGAAAGCATTTATGGAGTTTTGATTGAGTACGCATAACCTAAGAAGTTGCAGAGGGCCCCTGCGCTGACTAAGGTTTCATTTCATTTTGTTTTGTCTTTTATAGTTAAATTGTCAATTCACCATTTCTTTCACAGTGTTCATAATAATTTCCATACTAACCTTGTTTATAATGCAGTCTTTATCATTTTCTTACTAACGCAGAATAGCTTCTTTCAGTGCAGAATAGCTTCTTTTTGTTTAATTTCTTTCTAGTTTCTATCAGTAGTTAGAGGTTGAAATGCAATAATGTAATGTAGCTTATTTCATTTATTGTTTCACTAGTCTTTAAGTTTTCAATTAGATTGATCAATGCCATTATAGTTCTTGCCATTTTATTACTAGCTTAGTGACTCATGGTGTAGATGAATGTTTCTAAAAAGCCCTTCTAGTTGATAACTCATCTCAAACTAAGTGGTTGAATACTTCATTCATGCAATGAGTCTTTTCTGCATTTTTTTTTGTATTTATCTTCTCTTAGAATAATGAAGTATAGAATTCCTCAAAATGTCATCCCAGGGAGGTTTGTCTTCCAAAATTGAGAGGCAAAGTAACTAAGTATTTCATTTAGTTTTGTTGCAATTTCACTTTCAGTTTTTCATTGAGTTTTATTTCTGCAATAGACTAAGTAGTAGTTGTAATCTCACTTTTAGTTTCAGTATTTCATTTTAGTTTTGTTTCCATAATAGATAGTTGTAATTTCACTTTCAGTTTTAGTATTTCATTTAGTCTTGTTTCTATAATTGATTAGACAGTAATTACAATTTGACTTTTAAGTTCTTTTAGTTCATGATTTGGAAACAATGATAAGAGGAGAAATAGAAACTCTGTTTTCATTTCTTGATTAAACTTTACTTCCAAATCTTGCTTAAAGCACTTTTAGTCCTCATTTCATTTCTTTAGATTCTTAGCAGAAGTAGATTTAAGATTTTGTTAAGTACACAGTAAATCATTAGGGATTAAAGGATCAAAAATCCCAAAACAACGTAAAACTCAAAAGCACTGAATTAAGAAGGGTCGTCTACCACCTATAGTGCACTACACTTCATCAGTCTACGATACCTGTATTGATACTTTATGTAGAGAAATTTAGGACACTAAATTGACCAAAAAATTAGTATTATACCACCATTCAACTAGAGGTAGCCACTGTACCCATTGATGTTTCTTTTCTTCAGTGAAGCACCTTAGGTATGTTTCCAAACATTTGTTGACTGCTTCAGTTTGACCATCAGTTTGGGGATGATAGGAAGTACTTAGTTGGAGTTGGGTGCCTTGTAGCTTGAAAAGTTCTTGCCAAAAGTTACTAATAAAAGTCGGGTCACGACCAGACACAATGGAAGTGGGCATGCCATGCAGTTTGAAGATCTGGTCCACAAAAGCTTGAGCCACCAAAGCGGGGGTAAATGGGTGGGGTAGAGCGCAAAAATGAGCATATTTAGAGATTTTTTCCACAACCACCATGATGATTAAATTCTTGCTTGACTTCGGAAGACCAGTAATGAAATCCATAGAAACATCCATCCAAATTGAGGCAAGGATGGGCAATGGTTGTAAGGTGCCTGGTGACTTGATTGTTTCCTCTTTGTGGCATTGACGCACATCACATTCTGCTACAAAATTAAGAATGTCAGTTCCATGCTTGTCCAAAAGAAAGAACGGTAAGTGTGAGCATAAGTCTTCTGAAAGACTACATGGCCTGCAGTGGGAGATAAGTGCAACTTTGCCAAAATGCGCGTTTTGAGGGTGGATGTCGGCGATATAACTACTATATCCTTGTAGTGAAGAATATCATCCTTCCAAGAGTAGCCAACTAAGGAATTAGGATCTGCTCTCAAGTTATTAATGAGTTGGGAGAAAGAGGGATGTGAAAACCATTCCTTGTGGGCTTCTTCAATCCAATCTGGTATGGGAAGAGAGATTGACAGCAGGGTGCTTTCATCCTCAAATTGGAGTGATAAAGCATCCGCTACTACATTGCCACACCCTTTCTTGTAAATTATCTCATAATCATATCCAATCATTTTTTCCAGCCATTTATTTTGTTGGGGCGAGGATAGACATTGCTCCAAAAAATATTTTAGGCTTTGATGGTCTGTGCAGATTTGGAAATGTCGCCCCAATAAGTATGGTCGCCAGGTATCTACTGCATGTAAGATAGCCATCATCTCCTTCTTCTAGTTAGATTGTCCTAAATGTTTCCCACTCAGTTGTTGGCTGGTGAAAGCCAAGGGTCGACTTTCTTGCATTAATACAACGCCAATACCAATACCTGAAGCATCACATTCAATCACAAAAGCTTTGGTGGAGTCGGGTAGTGCCAATACTGGAGTGAAACACATGGCTTGTTTAAGAGCCATAAATGCCTGTTGTGTTGCATCAATCCAGAGGAATGAATTTTTCTTAAGAAGGTTAGTGAGGGGTCTAGCAATGCGGCCATAATTCTAGACAAATTTGTGATAGTAGTCGGTGAGACCCAAGAATCCCCTTAGACTATTCAAGGTGTTTGGTTGGGGCCAATTTTGCATCGCCTACATCTTTGTGGGATCCACCCTAACACCTTCATGCCCCACAATGTGGCCCAGGTACTCGACTTCTTCCATGCCAAAAGAACACTTGGACAATTCAACAAATAATTTATGATTCCGGAGCAATTTCAAGAGCAGGTCTACATGCTGAAGATGTTTTTCCCAGGGGAGGTTCTAGATGAGAATGTCATCAAAGAAAATGAGGACAAATTTTCAGAGATATGGTTTCAGCAGGGGATTCATGAGGCTTTGAAAAGTGGATGGGGCATTACAGAGACCAAATGGCATGACCAAGAATTCATAATGGCCTTCATGAGTTCAGAAAGTAGTTTTGGGAATGTCTACTTCTCTCGTGCGTATTTGGTGATAGCCAGATCGAAGATCTCGCTTAGTAAATAATTGAGCACCATGTAGTTCATCCAGCAAATCATCAGCAATCGGGATAAGGAATTTGTCTTTGATTGTGAGCTTGTTGAGGGCCCTGAAGTCTAGACACATGGGCCATTTCCCATATTTCTTGAGCACCATGACCAATGGTGATGAATAAGGACTGATGCTAGGACGAATGATAGCAGCTTCAATGAGTTCCTTAATGATTTTTTCAGTTTCATTATTTTGGGCGAAAGTATATCGATATGGTCACACATTTGGTAGTGGTGCCCCTAGGACCAAATTGATGCTATGATCATGTTCCCCTCTAGAGGGTGGAATCTCTTTAGGTTTTTCAAATACCTGCTCTGTCGATTCAAGACCTGTTGCATGTTAGGATGAATATGAAGAGTCGTGGGCTCAATGGCTTGGATGGCATTAAACTGGGCGATAACTCCATGATGGCGCTTTTTCAACAACATTTCCATATGATGCGAGCTGATGATAAAAGGAGCACCTGCTTGGAGTCCACGGAGGGTATGCATGTGGTCATTTTGATTAAAGCTCATATATAACTCCTGGAAATCCATGGTGATTGGGCCTAGTGTGTGAAGCCATTCAACACCCAAGACAATGTCACAACCACCCATGTTAACTGTAAACATGTGGGCCTTTAGGTGTTAGTCTCCCATATGACGTTTGATATTTTCGCAACAACCCTCACCTTTCATTGTCCACCAATCAACAATTTGGACCTGGAAATTAGAGACTGCCCTGACAAAATAATGAAGAGCTTCGATGACTTGCTGATGGATAAAGTTTTCAGTGCTGCCACTATCAATCGGTACTACTATAGGGCGATGTTTAATAAAGCCTTTGATTTTAAGAGTTTGGGGCGCAGAAATGCCCGCCAAAGCATGTAGTGAGGTAACTGGTTCCTCTGGCGTAGCTGGGAGTTCATTGTCTTGTTTGTTTTCCTCAACTTCGTCCTCTATTCCCTCAAGGGGTGGGGCTTCCTTAGATGAACTATGATCAATAACATCAATTTGAAAGAATTTGGGTTCCTTGCATTTATGCTCGGGGGAGTATTTGTCATCACAATAGTAGCACAATCCTTTTTTTCGTCTTTCAACCATTTCTGTTGGAGACACCTTTTGAACCTTAAGTGTTTGGGTAGGGCCCTGAGCCTAAGTGGGGCATCCCTTGGCTAAGAAATTTGGACGAGGATATTGGGAAGCTAAAGCATGTTCCACTTCGATAGCCTTGTTGCAAGTGTCTATCCAGGTAGGTGAGTGGTGCATCCTGACATGTGATTGGATGGCTCCTTTGAGATTACTTATAAAACATTCCAAGTAGAATTCATCTCCTAGACCTTCTGTGCAGATGGCCAACGTCTCAAAGGCTGCAATGTATTCTTTTAGTATTCCTGTTTGTCAGAGCTTAGTAAGACGACCCAAAAAATTTGAATCTCTATCAAAGCGGCCATAAAGAGATTTTGGGAACACCTGCCAAGTTATGTTCCCGAGATAGCATTTCGAATGCCACTACCACCATTACCATCTCTTTTGGTCCAAGTAAAGGGCTCCCACACGTGGTTTAGTTTCATCATCTCGAATAACATTCAAAAGGAAATATTGTTCCATTTTTGCTACCCATACTGTCGGATTAGAGCCATCAAATTTATACATGTCCAGCTTGGGTGGCCGAGGGTGGGAATGTTGGTGATTTCCATGGAAGTGAATATGATGGCTATATTCTCCTTCAAGGTCTTCATTAAGACAATGTGCCTTCGGACGCAACCCCGACTTGCTCACCTGGAAATTTTCCATGAATTCCCTTATTTAGGCCTCTAGTTCCTTGAACGAATCCAACTGTTTTTCAAGGCGCTCAATCTTCTCGTTGGCCATGGCTTGAGCTCTAGTTTCTACCATACATAGATCTTGGTCACTTGTCGTCACTTTGAAAAAAAAGTTTGGACCACTAGAAAATTGAAGTTGACAAGTGAATGGTACCACTGCGATTAGCTCGTTGTCCTGATTCTTATGGGCTAAGTCTCTTATAAGTGTCCCGGGAAGGCCTAGACTCATTTTTTTTTACTCCCTGGTTATCAATATTGCAGTGGCCAAATTCCAGAAAACTTGATCCTTCCCAATGTTCTATGAGAATTGCCCCAGGCTATAGGAGCTAGAAGCCTCACTACGCAAATGGTCAGATCTGCCTGTGAAACCCCTAATTGCTGAATGTGAATTGGATTGTGGCGGCGACAGAACACCAACTACTAGTTCTAAATGGTATTGTGGCGGTAGAACCTCAACTGGTGGATCTAATTGTTGCGGAGGTGACATAATCCCAATTTCTAGATTTGATCTAGCAAATAAGATAATGGGCGATCTTCAGAGAGTCGAGGGAACTATGGTCTGAAAGGAGTGTCAGGTGCTACAGATTGCAATATACATAAGGGTCCAACAATAGTACTCAGCCCAATATTTTAGGGCACTAACTAAGGAGGATCAACCGTACCCTTAGCTGTGCTACCCGACTACCCTATCGTACGCACGAGTAATCTCCCCGAGTACTGTTCTCAGTGTACTGTAGCAGCAAGATGACCTATAGTTTATTTAGGTCTAGGTTTCAGGTGAGCCTAGGGGGCTTCTAATATACCCATAAGGCATTCATGCGCAGTTCTGTCTAATGCGCTACTACTCGAAGGGGTACCCACAGGGGTTATAAGGGAGTCCAACAAACGTGACCACCCCTTGTATTTCTTGCATGCATGCCTCCCCAAATCCGCAGGTTCCCCAAATCCGCAGGTTTATGTGCTCAATGACAGATCCCGTGGTTTAAAGACGCCAGGACACATCTTTAGCCTAAAAAAAAAGAAATATTCTAAAAATGGAGGTACCACTAGCCCTAGAAAGCGCTCTGATACCACTTGTTATGCACTTGACCTTTGAGAAATTCTAGAATACCAAATATGCGAAGAAATAACCTAGAACACATAACAAAATGAGAAAAGAAAGTATTTTATTATTCATAGATGAAGGCAATGCTCACTTGCCTCTTCGAGGGCACAACCTCCAACAGAGCAGAGCTTGATTACAAAATAAGACTCGATATCCCTCAATGGGGAGTGCCTATCCTTTATATAGGATTCATACATAAAATACCATGGGTCATTACCATGGTTCTCTCAATACCATCTATCTAATACCATTGCCAGTTTGCAACTAACTGTGGTCCCTTTCTTAATTGCGGGTCAACCACTTACAATTATTAATATGGGCTTTATTGACTCTTTAACTAACTATAACTATGACTCAACCCTATAACATAAATAAAGGGGTTAGGGTTGGACCCTAACAAATTTTCCTCTAGAGCTCTCATAAGCCGGATCAATTTCAAGTTTATGAATTAGGTAGAATGGTAGAATAGATTTGTATGCATTGGAAACCCATTATAGGTTATAGCCCTAGGGTTAACTTGTTGGTAAACCATTGGTTATGCTTCCAATCCCTAGATATGGAAGACTTGGAAAAGATCATGTCTAAGCCTTGATTTCTTGATCACGACTCTCTCATTTTGTGAAATTGGCACCCTAACTTTAATCCTCTAAAGGAAGAGAGATTTGTGTGTCACTTATGCCTCTCGCTTCTTTGGTTCCCTCGAGAACTAAGGTCTTGGTAAGTTTTTTTGTATATCGCTAACAAGGTGACTAAATTTTTGTATTTCAATGTGTTAGGTCCCTATAATTCTAGTGATTCCCCCATTACTATTGTCATTGTATCACTTATTGTTATTTTTGTGCCTCTATTGTCCCCATATTGTTATTATTATGCCCCATAGAATCCCACTATTATTATTTTTGTGCCTTTATATTATTATTGTTAGGTCATCTTTGGTTATATTGTGACCCCTTAGACTCCTATATATAGAAAGGAGGTTTTTTCATTTGAATCATCTAAGAATTGTTCATTTGTGTAATGTAAAGGAGGTTGCCCCCTTAAAGAGGCTTATTTCTAAGGCATTGATCTATCTTTTCTATCTTTTTGTGAGCTGGTTTCATAACATTTGGTATCAGAGCTTTGGATTTTAGGGTTTCGCCGCTCCAAATAGTTCATCATGGCATTTTCGCTATAACTTTTTCGCTACAAAGTTTCAGAAGCTAGAAAAAAAAACTCATTTGAGATGGAATTAGTCTGAACCTCGGGCCCAAATTTCAAATCTTGTCTTGTTATATTTTCAGAGATATAATCTGAGGAAGTTAAGGTTTTTGTAGACCTCTGAATTACATTCCAAAAAGGAGACCTTGGGAAAATCATCATAATTTTCACTCTTAGCATCAGATTGAATTTTCATAAGAAGTTACAAAAATAGGATGGACTGTAGTTTTTTTGGTATCATTTTCGGAACCTAAGGTTAAAACAGTGACCCGCGGCATGTCCTACAAGTTCGCTCTACTAAACCTGTCTATACTCGGGTCATCGTGGGAGATTTGGCATAACTATTCATTGGAGAATCCAATCTTGATCAGACTTATGGGGTTAGAAATATTACTCAGATGGTTACCGCAGGAAGAAATTTCAGACCTTGGAGATCCAAAATTAAAGAGATACATCAAATTCAATATCGAGCTCGTACAAAGTGAAAAAATGTGTGTAGGTTTTTTTTATTTTTTATTTTTTTTATTTTTATTTTTTTATTTTTTTTAAATTTTTTTTTAAATTTTGCATAAGCTTGGTTTGAAAAATTAGTTTAAGGAATTCAAAGTGCATAGTGAAGCATTATTATTGGTAATTGATGCCCTAAAGAAAGAAAATGGAAGACTTAGTAAGCAACCTGAAATCTCTAGCATGAATCATGAAGAAGAAGAAGAAATGCAACATGATATATCAAAATTACGAGACCAAGTGCAACAAATTTCACTCACACAAAAATTAATAGAAGCTAAGATGTATGGCATGGAAGCTAAGATGGATGGTTTAAAGAAAGGCATAGAATCTAAGATGCATGACATGGAAGCTAAGATGGATGGTGTGGAACCTAAGATGGATGGCATGGAAGCTAAGATGGATAATTTAAAGAAAGGCATGGAAGATTTTAAGACATATTTGAAGACAAATTTGACAAAGTTTCTACAAGAAATGCTTACTAATGGTGAAAGGGTAGTAAAGGAAACTCATGATGAAAACAAAATAAATGTTAATCATGATTTCATAGACTCTAATGTTGGCGAAGAACCACCATGTTCCAAAGATTGATATGAGCAAGTTTGATGGCAAGGATCCTGGAACATGGATACTACAGATGGAGCAATTTTTCGATCTCCATAATGTGCAAAACACACAAAAGGTACACATTGCAACTTTATATTTGGAACCAAATCAGTTTGTATGGTATTGATGGCTTTGCCCTCATAAACAAATTGTCACTTGGGCTATTTTTATAGATGAAATGATAACACATTATGAGGATACAAAAAGCAACACTTTTTTTAGCCAATTGATGAATCTCAAACAAAAGGGTTCAATGATGGAGCACATTGAGGACTTCCAAAAATTGAATATAAGGGTAAAACATATTCTAGAGGAGCATATGATTGATATGTTCATAAGGACTTTAAAAGATAACATCCAACATGAGGTTTGCCTTTGGGAACCAGATTCATTGGAGAAGGCATTCAGGTTGGCATGAAAAATGGAAAGCAAAATTATGGCAACAAGGAATCCTACCACTCACAATCATAAAGATGGAAGTGTTGCTACCCCTAGCTATCCACAACCTACAAGGTTGACACCACAACAATTGGAAAAAAGAAAATGAAAAAGGGCTTTGTTACAGTTGTGATATAAAATACACTAAAGGTCATAAGTGTGCTGAAAAGAAATTATTTTACATAGGTTGTGAAGAAGAGGAAGAAAATGAACAAGAAACATCAAAATAAGAGGAGGAAGAAAATGAACAAGAAACTTCAAAAGAAGAGGATACACACCAGAAACAAACCCTGGAAAAAGAAGAAATGAATCTGACCATATCTTGTAATGCATTGGTTGGAATTACCAGTCCTCAGACTATTAAGATAGAAGGGCATATCAAGAAGAAAAAGGTAATTGTGTTGATTGATTCGGGAAGTACCCATAATTTTATTCATTGTAAGATAGACAAGGAATTGAATTGATTGCTATATCCAGCACCAGAGTGTCAATTGATGGTTGCAAGTGGAGGAACCATAAATTGCTCAGGAAAGTACCATAATATCAAGCTATCCATGGGAGAATATGTATTGAATAGCCCAATGCTTTCCATTCCAATGGGTGGTGTTGATGTTGTACTAGGAGTCCAATGGCTACGATCCTTAGGTACAATAGCTTTTAATTTTCAAGAACTTTTCATGAAATTCTCTTTAGAAGGAAAGGAAGTTGAATTAATGGGTATCGTAGGGAAACCAGGAAAGATAATCAGCGCTTATGGAATGACAAAGCTTCTAAAGAAAGAACAACGAGGCATAATTGCACAATTATGTTCACAAGAGGTTCCCACATAGAAATCATCCATTTCTCTAGATCTCCAAAAAGTCTTAGACAATCATTCCAAGGTATTTGAGACTCCCAAAGGCCTCCCACCTATTCGTGATCATGATCATGCTATTAATTTGATTCCAGGAAGTGTTCCTCTAAACATCAGGCCTTACAGATATCCCTATGTCCAAACGAGTGAAATTGAACGTATGGTTGCAGAAATGCTAGAGGCTGGTATAATTTGTTATGCTCTTGACCTACGCGAAGATACTAGAATACCAAATATGTGAAGAACTATAACCCAGAACACAAAACGATGAGAAATAATAGCATGTATTTTATTATTCAGAAAGGAAAGAAATGTTCACTTGCCTCTTCGAGGGGGCAACCTCCAATAGAGCAGGGCTCGATTACAAAATAAGACATGACGCTCCTCAATGGGGAGTCTCTATCCTTTATATAGGATTCGTACATGCATTACCATGGGTTAGTACCATGGTTCTTATTAATACCATCTATCTAATACCATGGCCCATTTGCAACTAACTGTGGTCCCTTCTTTAAATGCGGGTCAACCACTTACAATTATTAATATGGGCTTTATTGACTCTTTAACTAAATATAACTATGATTTGACCCTATTACATAAATAAGGGGGTTAGGGTTGGACCTTAACATGCCTTCCCCATAAAAATAGCCTTGTCCTCAAGGCTAAAGCTATGGAAACTGCTAAAGAATAGTGGTTGGTTCCTAGGTCACATCTTTTGGAGAGGTGTCTTTCCACTTGACGAGGACTTCCTTGATCATGTGGCCATGTAAGTGCCATTCTCACGTGTTAAGAACATGTTCAGGTTAGAGCCAGATAGAACCTTCTTCACCCAATTCCGATAAACTGGTTTGAATTCTACAATTGTTCCCCACCACTTTCTTGAGGCATGACACATGGAAGATGTGATGGATTTTTGCACTGGGTGGCAAGGCTAACTTGTGGGCTACTCCTCTGATGCGCTGAAGTATTTTATATGGTTTGTAGAATTTTGGAGATAATTTCTGACAACCCTTGTCTTTAAGTGATGTTTGCTTATATGGTTGCAGCCTCAAGAATACCTGATCCCCTTCTTGAAATGTGCGCTTTGAACGATGTTGGTCTACTTGTTGCTTCATGCGATTTTGAGCTTGATGGATATTATCTTTGAGGTGGGCAAGCATGGTTGCACGGTTCTATAGGAGTTGATCCACTACTTGTACCTTAGAGCATCCTGGGATATAAGAAGTAGGTGAAGGGGGGAGTTGACCTTAAACTGCTTCATATGGAGTCATCTTGGTGGTGGCATGATAGTTAGTATTATACCACCATTCAGCTAGAGGTAACCATTGTACCCATAGATGTTGCTTTTCTAAAGTGAAACACCTGAGGTAGGTCTCCAGACATTTGTTGACTGCTTCAGTTTGACCATCCGTTTAGGGATGATAGGAAGTACTGAGTTGTAGTTGGTACCTTGTAGCCTGAAGAGTTCCTACCAAAAGTTATTGGTGAATATCAGGTCATGATTAGACACAATGGAAGTGGGCATGCAATGCAATTTGAAGATCTGGTCCATGAAAGATTGATCCACCAAAGTGGGTGTAAAAGGGTGGGGTAGGGCGCAAAAATGAGCATACTTAGAAAGTCTGTCCACAACCACCATGATGACTGACTTGTTGCCTGACTTCGGAAGACCAGTAATGAAATCCATAGAAACTTCCGTCCAGATTGAGGCAGGGATGGGCAATGGCTGTAAAGTGCCTAGGGATTTGACTGTTTCTCCTTTGTGGCATTGACACACATCACACTCAGTTACAAAAGTAAGAATGTACTTTTTCATGCCTGTCCAAAAGAATGAACGCCGAGTGCGAGCATAAGTCTTTTGAAAGCTTGAATGGCCTCCAATGGGAGATGAGTGCAACTTTACCAAAATGCAACTTTTGAGGGTGGATTTTGGTAATATCAATACTTTGTCCTTGTAGCGAAGGATCTCATCCTGCCAAGAGTAGCCTGCTGTGGAATTTGGATCTTCCTGTAATTTATTAATGAGTTGGGAGAGAAAAGGATGTGAAAACCATTCCTTATGAGCCTCTTCAATTCACTCTGGAATGGGAAGAGAGATTGCTAGCAGGGCACTTTCCTCCTCAAACTGCTGTGATAAAGCATCTGTTACGACATTCTCGCGCCGTTTCTTGTAAATTATCTCATAATCATATCCCAACATTTTGGCCAGCCATTTATTTTGTTGTGGCGAGGATAGGTGTTTCTCCAAAAAATATTTAAGGCTTTGATGGTCTATGTGGATTTGAAATGTCGCCCCAATAAGTATGGTCACCAGGTATCCACTGCATGTAAGATGGCCATCATCTCCTTCTCATAGGTAGATTGTCGCAAATTTGTTCCACTTAGTTGTTGGCTAGTGAAGGCCAAGGGTCGACCTTCCTGCATTAAGACAACCCCAATCCTCATACCTAAAGCATCACATTCAATCACAAAAGATTTGGTGAAGTCAGGTAGTGCCAATATGGGAGTGGAACACATGGCATGTTTGAGAGCTATAAATGCCTATTGCGCTTCATCATTCCAGAGGAATGAAGTTTTCTAAAGAAGGTGAGTGAGGGGTCTAGCAATGTGACCATAATTGCAGACAAATTTTGCGATAGTAGCCGGTGAGACCCAAAAATCCTCTTAAACTCTTCAAGGTCTTTGGTTGAGGCCAATCCTACATTGCCTAGATCTTTTTGGGATCTACCCTGACACCTTCACGCCCCACAATGTGGCCCAAATACTCAACTTCTTTCATGCCAAAAGAGCACTTGGACAATTTGACAAATAATTTACGCTTCTGGAGAAGTTGCAAGAGTAGGTCTACATGTTGAAGATGTTTTTCCCAAGTGAGGCTGTAGATGAGGATGTCATCAAAGAAAACAAGGACAAATTTTCTGAGATATGGTTTGAGCAGGTGATTCATGAGGCTCTAAACGGTGGATGGGGTATTACAAAGACCAAATGGCATGACCAGGAATTCATAATGGCCTTCATGAGTTCTGAAAGAAGTCTTTGGAATGTCTACTTCTTTCATGTGCACTTGGCGATAGCCCAAGCCAAGGTTGAGCTTAGTAAAGAATTGAGCCCCATTTAGTTCATCCAGCAAATCATCAACAACCGGGATGGGAAATTTATCTTTGACCGTCAGCTTGTTGAGGGCCCTGAAGTCTGGACACATACATCATTCCCCATCTTTCTTAAGCACCATTGATCTGGATTTAAATAGGAACACAACAAATTATAGAGATAACCATAAACACAGAGATGCAGCGGAAATAATACTTCATTTCATTAATGTAAAATAATGAAATATGCTTACAAACAGAAATGGAAACCAACCAGCTAGGGCGATGGTAGCTTATCTCTGAGAAGAGATGTGACGGCTACATGCCTCTGAACTGTGTTACAATGAGGCTCAAAGGCCTATTTATTGTTGAGAAATAATGGAAAACCGTTAACATCCCAAAACATAACCCTAGAAGATGAAACACCAAACTGTGGGCCCTGTTTGGGTAAATTGGTACATCAATTTCCCGGGGTCGTAACTTTGGCATACGATCTCTGTTTAACGCGCAAAGTATCCTGTTAGAAATATCTATCAAAGAACTACAACTTTGGGAAGTGAAACATCAATTCATGGACCCATGTTGCTCTGAGATTTCCCAAAAAACGTCGTTTAGGGCCTCAAAATGGCTCTGGAAGTTTAGGACCCAAAAAACTGCTAAAAATAGTAAATTGTGCTACAATTATGGAAACCGAAAAACTGAAAGAGATAGTCGTGGGGGTCCAAATGGGATAGGTGGGTGGCCACCACCATCCACCTGGATCATTCGCCCCCCTTAGGAAGCAATGGTTCCCATTGCGTTGAGTTCCTCCATCTGTTAAACTTGGTCCCTGGTAAGCTGTTTTGCAATCTCGAATGTGTCCAGTAATGGTGGGAAGCATGGTCGAGGGCAGTACACATTGAACACTTGGTACAGTGAAGGAATTGAGGAATTTTGTGCTCCAAAGCATTATTTCCCATAGCCTTAGTAATGGTGCAAGGACCATGTCGGCATGGTCGGAGCTTCTGATGGGCTCTTGTAAGGTGTTCTTTCTATAGATGCAACCAGACTTTGTTGCCCACCTCAAGCTTGTGTGGTACCCCTGTGGGTGAGGAGAAGTTGTTCCTGTGTTCTGTCATGACTGTATTCCTTTGCTGCGGCTGTTGCATGGAGGAACCCTTCATGGGGGTCATGGATGTGGTGACGATCTTCCCCTTACTTTGGGAGTGAATCAGGCAGAAAATGAATTTTCTAGTCTGGGAGATGAGCTTGTTGCCTTTCTTAGTAGAGATCAAAGAGGTGGTGGTAGGTGGGGCTACCTCTAGTATCTTGTATAATGAATATCCAAAGAAATAATGACAGTGCGAGGCCTTGACTCATACACAGCATGTCGCCTCCACAAGTATGGCTGGCCTAATAATACATCACAAACATCCAGAGGTGTAACATCACACAATACCTCGTCTGTGAAGGGCTTGATGTTGTAGGGAAGGCGGAAATGCTAGTGAACTTTGAGATCTCGTCCTTCATGAAGCCACCCGATACTATACGGCTGCGGGTGTGGTGTAGCCAGTAGGCCTAAATGCTTCATGACCTTTGCTGAAATGAGGTTCTTTTGGCTACCATTGTTGACAATGAATTGCAGTGGCAAGCCTTTCACCCACATCTATGAGTGGAAAAGACGTTTCCCCTCCTCTGGATCTTTGGCTCATTTTTCTGGATCTAAGCGGTGGCAATAATGATGCTGGGCTCCGCATCAATGATCTGCTTCCCTTTTCCATTCCCCTTGTTGGGTTCTGACTCAAGGTCAGAACATGCATCTGATTCTGGAGCCTTCAACTCAGCCACCAGCGATTGCTTGGTCCGACACTCGCTTTTGTTATGAGTTGGACCCTTGTGGAACTCACACCACTTTCCTGTGTCCTTCTTCAACTTTGTGGTGTTGTTATTTTCTTGTGGCTTCGATGGGTTGTCTTGGGTCACCCTGCCTTGGCTTTGTCCTTTGGTCTTTGGATTTGCAGATCCAAAGTCTCACTTCTTCTGTTTGAACTTTTGCTCAATTTTGACAGCATATCGGTATGTTTTGCCGAGCGAGGAGATGTTCAGGAACTCCATCTCTTTCTATATGTACTTGTGTAGGTAGCCATGGTATTTGAGTAGATGCAGCTCAGAATATTTGATACCCAACTGTGTGCGAAGGGTATGAAAAATGTTTGTGAACTATGGCACATCTTGGTCCCTTTCCTACCGCAGCATGGTCCACTTGATGTATTTGTCTTTGTAGCTTTTGACATGGTAACATTGCTCCTTAATGGCATCTCAAAATGAATTCCAAGTGGGTGTGGCTGAAAATACTGAGCCTGTACTTTCACCCTTCTACTCACAGTAGGTTTCCGACCAGTGTTTGACGTGGGGCATTGCTTTGAGAAGAGCAAAAACAATCTTTTCCCAACTCGAAAATTCATGAACAGAAAAATACCCTTCTAGCAGATTTAACCATTTATTGATGGCATCTGCATCTATTTGACTCTTGAATATGGGGATTTCAAAATTAACTTGTACCTTAAATAGTGTGGCGTTTCCAGAGGAGCTATTGGAAGCCGATGTGTCGCCTCTGGGTAGCCGCTGAAGGATCTGCGCAAATTTGTCCATCATTGTGTTCCTTTGTCGCTCAAGGGCTTCTTCGAGAAAGATTTTGGTAGGATCTCCTACCCCCTTGTCTTTCTTCTCATCCGCCATGTGAGGTCATCGGGATTTGCGAGGCTAGTCTTGCAAAGGTTCAACTAGTTCAAGCCCTAACTCCTTATATCCCGACTTTGTTGGGGACATGCAAAGAAAAACAGAGAAAAAGCAGACTGCTCTGATACCACTGATCCGGATTTAAACAAGAACGCAACAAATTACAGAGATAACCATAAACATAGAGATGCAGCAGAAATAATACTTCATTTCATTAATGTAAAATACTGAAATATGCTTACAAACAAAAATGGAAATCAACCAGCTAGGGCGATGGTAGCTCATCTCTGAGAAACGATGTGGCATCTACATGCCTCTGAACTGTGTTACAATGAGGCTCGAAGGCCTATTTATTGTTGAGAAACAATGGAAAACCCTTAACATCCCAAAACCTAACCCTAGAAGATGAAACGCCAAACTGTGGGCCCCATCTGGGTAAATTGGTACATCAACTTCCCAGGGTCGTAAGGTTGGCATACGATCTTCGTTTGACGCGCACATTATCTTGTTAGAAAGATCTATCCGAGAACTGCAACTTTGAGAAGAGAAATGGGTCCATGGACCCATGTTGCTCCTGTTAGCCTCCTGCTGCAGCGGGTTACTCATCTTTCATGATTGACATTTTTACATGCCAAATATGTCATTCTTTGCGTGCTGCAATGTTCCATATTTGCTATAGAGGCCGATGAAGGTTGCCAGGAGGAAGTGCCAGTTCAAACGCCACTATTGTGTTCCAATTTTAATGTACCATTTCATTTTTTGAACAATTTTCAGTTAAAGGGAGGTCCAAATAGTTTAATCTTGACCTCCCTAGGTTTCAATTTCCTGTTTAGAATATAGAGAATGAATATCTATCCAAACAGCTTAATATTGGCAGATCCTTAGACAGGTAGAGAATCAAAGGAGCCCAACTGCTTAATCTGGGCCCTTGGAAGAAATAAGTGAAGATGTAGATAGGAAGACAGAAAAAGAAAAAAGTTGAAAAAGCTGGGTCAGCAAGCCCAAATGCACCCAAACCAAGAAGAAGAAAAAATGCTAGGAAAGTAGGTCGGGTAGGTAATTTTGAGGTTGCAGAATGGTGATCTGTGATCAATTCCACATTATCAAGTGTTCTATTTATCCAGATCACAGTTATCAGGCAGTTGCATTTGAAGGATTTCAAGCGAGGCATGACTAATTTCCCCCTTCTTCCTTATTCCCCAAGACACTCACTAATCTCCCCAAAGAGATCAAGATCCACTTGAAGCCTCTTAGTTTCATCATTTTCCATATCATTCACCTTGGTGAAGATTTGCTTTACTCAAGGAATATTCATACTCCCTTTATGGATCATTGTTTCCCTTAATAGCCTAAGATTCACCCACTTAGGCGCTTTCTCATCATGGTCATATTAACTACTAACTTACTATATAGCTCCCTATCTATCTCCCCATCCCCTAGTAAAACTATGTTATTAGCTCCCCTACATACTTATCCCCTCCCCTTGGTTGAAAAATAACCATAAGTATTCCTTGGGAATTGCTAAGTTTGCCTGAAACATAGCAAGAACCCTCATTTTGCCCCTTTAAAAACATCTTCCAATGCAATGGACTCCTTCCTAAGCATAAAATTCCTCTTGTTAGGTTATCGGACCTCTTCTGAGGCCTCAAATGCTCTGCAAAAGCTTACATACCCTTCCTCTGATCGCAATAACCCTTGTCGTCTGTAGTAACATTCTTCCGATCCCTTTGGATCCCCCTCCGACGCGATTATCGCAGTCGGAGGTCACAAAGGTAATGTGGCTCGTTGTTGTTTCTCCCCGATGGATGTCCCGCCGATGCCATTTCGGCAATCGGCGTATCGCAAATACTATATGTCACATATATATGCCCCCTCCCCTCTTAGCCAATGCGATATCGCGAGATCGGCAATCGGTGGTCGTAAGAGTCACGTTTCCAAAATGCATGCCTCTTCCCTTTGCTCCGATGTGACATTACCATAGCGTCAAGAGAATATATCGCATCACAAATCACAGCATTTCAGTTACCGCTATCGCTTCGCAGAAACATATAAGGCACCGCACCATGTAGCATCCTGCCATGTCACCCTGCACGTCACCCCGCTGACGTCATCTGCCGTACCAGGACCCACCGCTAACGTCATGCTGACGTCGCCCGCTAAAGAAAGGCTCGCAAGCGCGAAAATGCATCTTAGGAGGCCCAGATTCAAATTCTAAGGCAGTTTTCAATGCGCGATTAGCGATTAGCGCTAATCGCGCATCGCTATGGGAAATAGGCCATATTGGGGAATCTTTACGGAATCTTTTGATTCCTCAACCATTTTTGCGCCGAAAAGGGCAGAAAAGGCCCAATTTTGCAAATTTTAGCGTATCAGAAGAAAGAGAGAGACCCAGTTCAGGCATTGAAGACTATCAAAGCAGATGTGAAGCAAAAAACCATGTCAAAGAGTATCAGTGTTGCGGCGAAGTGTATCAGTGAAGATCTTCTCAGGGTTCGAGGCGAATGAAACATTAAAAGAAAACCTTGAAAGTCATGAAGTAGTTAAGGAACCATTCAAAGCTCATCATCACAATGACTGCACACTAAAACTCACATGAGATCAATGGACCAGAACTTAAAGCACAGTTATTGCAGAACCACTACACCAGGTCACCGAAGACACCGTATTAACTCATTTTGATCCAGCTACCGCTAGCGCAGCCCAAAGGATATTTACTCACATTTAATTCTAGCACAAGTTTAGGTTTAAAAGTTTTCCTGCATACCTGTTTAGGTCAGTTGTAATAAATACTTTTGGATATTCTACCTATAAAGAGAACCCTGAACAATGTAATGAGGTTTGGTTTTTGTTGGTTAGATGTTTTGCTTGAGCAGAGACTCGCATTGTATATTTGATCATTTCTATAATCAAAGACTGTTGACGAGCCTGAAGAATGAATTGTGTACTATGTTTAATGGTTGAAGAGTGATTGTGGAATTCTTGTGCCGATACATGCCTCAATAAGTGTTTCTTACCTCTGTCTTTCCATTCATATATCATTATCTAAGCAGCAGAAAGAAAGAATAGCTTAGAATTTGTTTAAATGCACTCTATGCTCAATTTCTATTGTTTCTTTATGTTTTCATCTGTTTTAGGCATAAATATGAATTCCATCTGGCTTATATTTGCCCTAATTCACCATGTGTGACAGTTATCCAGGGATTCTTAACTGCCCCTAGATAGAGCTCATCCTCTTTCCCTCTGTTAAGCTGATTGAGAGATTTTTAATTGCCTCTCATTCCTTACATTTCACTCCATCTCTTTAGCTTGAAGTTTGTTTCATGTGCGGCTACCCTGCTCCATATTCCTCTTGTGATCAAGAAAGCCTACCCGCATTCCTACCCCTTGACTCCATGCCCAATGGTTTGAAACTTATCACTCTATGCTTGCCTCTCTGCTCGAATGCATCTTCCTTCCATTCAAACACCATCAAAACCTAAACAAAAACCACTGAACCCAATAGCTAGCCTAAAATCATAATCAACAAAGCTAAATCATCAAGAGAGAGCCCTCTCTGATTATAGGTGGGCTAGAACCTGTAATCCAAAGATTGGTTTGTGGTTACCTCGGCCGTATCCATTCAGGAGCTTAGGGACAACCTGAGTGCTAACATAATGGCGACTCCACTAGGGACCTTCCTCAGATAATCTCACAAAACCAGTCTGAAGCTCCACAGAGAAAGGAACCGACCTTTAACAAGTTTCTATTAATCTGTATTCTTAGAAAAAATCCCAAAAAACAAGCTAGAAGCTGGCTCCCAAGAAGCATTCACGTTACACAAGATCAAATTCAGATCCAAATCCCCCAGCTGTTTTTGATAACCCCAATATAATTCCCAAGATCATTAGAAAACAAGAGCAACAAGAAGGTTTGACTGCTTCCAGTTCTGAAACAGTTCAATGTAGCCATTTAGCAACCCTTGTTAAAGTTCTGTTCTGTTCAAACCCTGCTTCCCCTGGTTCATCATCCACTTTTGCAAGCCCTGTTTCCACACCGAATACCACCACTACCACTCCTATTATCCCTGTTACTCCAGTTGTTCCACTTGTCCCGGTTGTTCCGCTTATCCTAGGTGTTATGGCTAATAGATATGTGCCTTTACAGCTGCCTGCAAATCCTGGGGCTATGCCTTAGGATTATCAGACAAAAATTACCTATTTTGATGGCACAAATTTCCTGCACAGCTCTTCAGCATACAAAGAAAATGCAGGATTACTTTGAGAGTTATGAGATTGATGATGACAGTGTAAGAATGAATATTTCTGTCCAAAGTCTGATTGGTGATGTCAGGACTTGGTTCAGAGCACTCCCAGCCAATTCCATAGGAGACCCAGAAGCCTTATATTAGTCCTTTATTAATAGGTGGGATGATCCAAGTGGATATTGGTGGCCACCCGCTAATTCGACTTGGATCCCCTCTAATGCTTCGTGCAGTTTTTTTCAGTTTCCTTAATTATAGCACAATTTACTATTTTTAGCAGTTTTTCGGGTCCCAAACTTCCGGAGCCCTTTTGAGGCCCTAAACGACGTTTTTTGGGAAATCTACCGCCAGCGATTCTACGTGACTAAAATTCATCTTTTCCGTCGTAGTCCTCGGAGAGATCTTTCCAACGGGCTATCATGCGCGTCAAACGGAGATAAAACGACCAATTCGCAACCCCAGGAAGTTGATGTACCAACTTACCCAAAAAACGGGGCCCACAATTTGGCGTTTCATCTTCCAGGGTTAGGTTTTGGAATGTGAAGGGTTTTTCCATTGTTTCTCAACA
>APFE031251273.1:92203-119831 GCA_000404065.3 Pinus taeda
CGCTTAGGAATACTGTAGTAGCCAATTCTCAGAAAAGTTAATCCTGACCAATGTCCTATGAGAATGACCCCAACGTGTAGGAGCCACAAGCCTCCCTACACAAATAGTCAGATCTGTTTGTGAAACCCTCAACTGTTGAGTGTGAGTAGGAATGTGGCAGCGACTGAAACCCCACTACTAGATCTGAGTGGAGGATCTGATTGTTGCTGCTGCAATAGAAACCACCCTACTAGATCTGATCTAGTAAAGAAGATGATGGGCGATCTGTAGAGAGACAAGGGAACTATGGTCTCAAGGAGTGTCAGGTGCTACAGATCGCAATATACATAAGGGTCCAATAGTAGTACTCATCCCAATCTTTCAGGGCACTAAATAAGGAGGATCAACCGTACCCGTAGCCGTACTACCCGACTATCCTATCGTATGCGTGAGTAATCTCCCCGAGTGCTGTTCTCGGTGTACTGTAGCAGCAAGACGACCAACGGTTTATCTACGGCGAGGTTTCAGGTGAGCCTAGGGGGCTTCCAATATACCCAGAGGGTACGTGGAAGACAGTCCATGTGCGGTTCTGTCTAATGCACTACTACTCGAAGGGGTACCCACAAGGGTTATAAGGGAGTCCAACAAGCATGACCACCTCTTGTATTTCCTACGTGCATGCCTCCCCAAATCCGCAGGTTTATGTGCTCAACAACAGATCCCGTGGTTTAAAGACGCCAAAACACGTCTCTAGCCAAAAAAAAAATATCTGATAAAAATGGAGATCCCACCGGCCTTGGAAAGTGCTATGATACCACTATTTATGCTGCTCTTGACCTACGAGAAGATACTAGAATACCAAATATGTGAAGAAATATAACCCAGAACACAAAACAACGAGAAATAACAACATGTATTTTATTGTTTAGAAAGGAAAGCAATGTTCACTTGCCTCTTTGAGGGGGAAACGTCCAATAGAGCAGGGCTCGATTACAAAATAAGACACAATGCTCCTGAATTGGGAGCCTCTATCCTTTATATAGGATTCAGTGGTCAATACCATGGTTCTTATTAATACCATCTATCTAATACCATGGCCCATTTGCAACCAACTGTGTCCCTTCTTTAAATGTGAGTCAACCACTTACAATTATTAATATGGGCTTTATTGACTCTTTAACTAACTATAACTATGACTTGACCCTATTACATAAATAAGGGGGTTAGGGTTGGACCCTAACATAATTCAACCTAGTCAAAGTTCTTTATCTGCTCTAGTAGTATTGGTTCACAAGAAGGATGGTTCATGGCGCATGTGTCCAGATTATAGGGAGCTCAACAAGCTCACTATTAAAGATAAATTTCCCATTCTTGTCATTGATGAATTATTAGATGAATTGCATGGATCAATTTACTTCACCAAGTTAGATCTTCATTCAGATATCATCAAATTAGAATGAAGACTGAAGAACATATCCAAAAACAAAAATTTAAAACTCATGAGGGTCATTATGAATTTTGTTCATGCCTTTGGCCTAACTAATGCACCTTCTACATTTCAAGGTTTGATGAATTCCATTTTCAAATCCTTCCTTAGAAAATTTTTGTTAGTATTTTTTTATGATATACTAATCTACAACAGGTCTTGGAAGGATCATGTCCAACATGTTGACATGGTGCTCAAACTATTGGAGGAGAAATAATTATATGGAAAGTATCCAAATGTTTCTTTGGAGTACAAAAGGTGGAATATCTGTGTCATATTGTATTTCATGAAGGTGTTAAGGTAGATCCTAGCAAAATTAAAACCATTAAGGAATGGAAAATCCCCACATCCATAAAGCATCTACGAGGATTTCTTGGTTTGATAGGGTATTATCACAAGTTTGTTAATAATTATGGGAGAATAACAGCTCTAACAACATTATTGAAGAAAGATGCATTTTCATGGACTCCAGAAGCAATGAAGGCCTTTGAACATCTTAAAGAGGCAATGTGCCAAGCGTCAACCTTAGCTACCCTGGACATCACAAAAGCCTTTATTGTGGAATGTGATGCCTCAACAAATGGAATTGGTGTTGTTTTAATGCAAGAAGAAAGACCCATTACTTTCGAAAGTCATCCAATCAAAGGAAAGTATTTACACAAAGCTTTTTATGATAAGGAAATGTTGGCAATGCTACATGCACTTAAGAAATGGCGACCCTACCTATGGGAAGACACTTCAAGATAAAAACAGATCATGATAATCTTAAATACTTTTTAGAACAAAGATTATCTTCAAAAGAGCACCAAAAATGGGTCACAAAGATGTTGGGTTATGACTTTGAAATCATCTACAAAAAAGGGAAGCAAAATGTTGTGGCAGATGCACTCTCAAGAAAGGGGATGTGGAAGCATTTCTTTGTGCCATTTTTATTATCCAACCAGATTGGATAAATGAAGCAAGGGATGAATGGAAGAATGATGTGGAAGTGTGGGAACTCATTCAAAAGATACAACAAGATCCTAGTACATATGATACATTTAGATGGAAAAATGATTCGTTATGGTACAACGATCGGTTATACCTATGTAAGAATTCCCAACTCAAACAAAAGATTCTTAGGGAATTACACACCTCTCCCTTAGAAGGGAACTTGGGATTTCTAAAAACCTACCACAGGGTTAAAGGATTTTTTTGGGATGGCCTTAAATCAAATATTCGAAAGTTTTTGGCATAATGTTTGGTTTCCCAACAAAATAAAGTTGAAAGAATTAAGACCCCGAGACTATTATAACCTTTATCCATTCCAAGCCAACGTTGGGAGGAGGTCTCAATGGATTTTATCACAGGTTTACCCAAGTTCGAAGGAAAAAGTGTTATGATGGTGGTAGTTGAAAGACTTACCAAGTATGCACACTTTTGTGCATTATCTCATCCATTTAAAGTGAGTACAATTTCTACTGCATTTATGGAAACAATTCAAAAGATACATGGAAACCCAAAGATTATTGTAAGTGAAAGAGAACCCATTTTCAGTGGAAATTTTTGGACAAAAATATTTTATTGTCTTGGTACTCAGTTAGCTCAGAATTCTCAATTCGATGGGCAAACTGAGATAGTAAACAAATGTTTGGAAGGATATCTTCGTTGCTTTGTATCTGATAAATAGACACAATGGGTCAAATGGTTGCCTCTGGCTAAATGGTGGTATAACACTTCCTTCCATACTGCAATAAAAATGACCCCATTTATGGCACTTTATGGATATCATCCACCATTCATCACATCATATTTAAGAGAAAATTCTAAGGTTCAAGTAATGGAGCATCACATCGAGCATCAACAACACGTTCTCCAACTCTTAAAGGATAACCTCACCTTGGTGCATAATAGAATGAAACAACAGACAAATGAACATTGCAGCGAAAGAAGTTTTGATGTAGGTGATTGGGTATTCCCTTGGCTACAACCATATAAACATATGTCCCTCAAGCAAACTAATAAGGATAATAAATTTTCACCAAATTATTATGGTCTGTACAAGGCGTTGCAAAAGATAGGTACTATGGCATACAAATTGGAGCTTCCTGCAACCTCCCGAGTGCACCCAGTTTTCCATATTTCATGTTTAAATAAGGTTATAGGTGACAAGCTTCCAATTCAAACAATATTGCAGAACTTGATGAGGAAGGAAAAATCATATTGGAACCTGAAGCAGTCAAAGAAACAAGAACTCGACAACTACGAAATCGATCAATTTCAGAGTATCTCATTGATGAGCCTCCTAAATGGGTAATTATATGGGCTCATTTTACCTCCTAACCTAGTCAAACCAACCATTCTCTTAGCTTATTACATGGTTTTCTGATTATATTGATGCTTATAGAGTGAGTCGAGTTAGTTATTGTGCCATGTGGTATAATGTGTATTTAATGCAGATGATTGATGATTTTCGAAGTCAAAGTCAAGGATCCAGTGGAAAAATGGCAGCAATAACTCGAATTGGATAGAGGAGAGGACTTATAGGAGGGAATCCCCCTCATTTATTACTCCTCACTTCGAATTCCCCTTCATTCAGCTCGGAGTACAAGCAGCCGAATCATGCACTAGGAGGCAGTCGAGCAAGTGAAGGATGACTGATGATTATCTCGAGTTTTGGGATCCAAGCCTCCCTAATTTTAAAGAAGTTGTTGGTAGCTTCATTTGTATAAGTAGATAGGCCTAGGACCTCACTAGGGTTGGATTTTTTCTTATGTAAACTCTACTCAACTTCGAGCTTATTATTTTGTGATAGTTTCGTGTAATCTTGCTATTGTTTTGGGAACAAAGATGGAATCCTTTTTGAGTTAGCACTGAGTTACCTCAGAGGGCTAAAGCTCTTAGGTTAGGGCCCAATCCAAGTAGCCAAGCTCCTCTTTACTTGTATTTGTATGTTTTATTTCAGTTATAGATTAGGTTGCTGTTAGATGTATTTCTTTTATGGTTAAGAGTGGGTTGCTTTTGATGATTTAGTAGTTTGCTTCCATTTGTGCTTTCTGTAGCAGGTTAAACAGTGATAAAAAAGATTCAAAATGCTAGCAACATTGCCTTGGCCTCTCTTCCTCCCTTTGGGACCATGATTTGAGGCAAAGACCCTCTTGCTGCCCCAAAAACACAGATTTTCCTCCTTCATAGGACTTCTAATGTTCGCAGCTTTTTAGAAGGTTAACAGTCCAGTATTGCTTCGCTTTAGATATTCTTCATCATGATTACTTCTTGATTTGGAATAGTCTTCTTTCATGCTTTCCTTTCCTACAATATTTCTCAGCATTTCCTTTCATAGATCATAGTTTACACTAGTTTGATGCAAAACTCTATTTTTCTAAATGCGCTCATTTCATTGCTCACTTGATCTTATTGGTTGATTGTCAGTTCCTTTGTAGCAGATCTCTTCTAGTAGTAGGCCAGCCTATCATCCATCACATCCTCCATTTGATCCATGCCCTACAGGTCGCCTAAACCTCACCTCAATTCTACCTTAGTTTCCTACATTTTTCCTAGAACTTCTTCCTCTCTCCTTGAGAAAATCCAATCATCTTTCTCTCTCCTGGTGGTTCATGGTAGACCATAGGCACCCTAACACCTAATTCCAACCTTCATCCACCTTTTTTACCTCCTCTCACACCCTCAAAACAGTGAAAATTTCTCTCGGCCTCCTCCTGTAGGCCTCCTGTAGAACGTTGTTTTTCCTCCTGTAGATTTCCTGTGTCCTCTTGTAGATTTTCCTGTAGGCTTTCTTTTGAAGGCCGAGTGTGGGAAAATCCTCCAAAAGGCCACCTGAGACCTCCTAGGACCCATCCACACCATCCTACATCCCTTCAAGTATCAAAACCGCCCTCCAACGCCACCTATTCGCTGCCACACTCACACACAATAAATTTACATGCATGTCAATTTCACATAAAAATACATAAAAATCGAAAAATATGTTTTTTGCTTATTTACTTCCAGAAATAGCATAGTTAGATGTTGTTTACTTCCTTGAGTAGGTAATGGCATTCCTTTCATGGTTTTCATAGTGCTTTCTACAAAAGTAGAATTAGTTGGTTAATTAGGATTTACTAGGTTTGCTTTACATTTTAGTCTTTCTCCTTTCTGCAATTAGAGTTGCATCTATAGTGTAATATTTCTCTCCTTTCATCACATATAGAGCTTCTTCTGGAATCCATAGAAGCTGGTTTGAGCTCCTAGTGATCTTGCGCTAGGTCACCAATACTGGTGCTCACCACTTTTTGGCGTCATTGCCGGGGAAGCGTCAAAGTATTCTGTGATTACTGCTTTCTTCTATTTCCTATTACAACATTCTGCTAATAGTTCATTTCAGCAAAAGTAGACTAGTCATTTCTTTTCCTTTCAAGTTCCGCATTTCCTTGCTTCCCTTTTCAATTTTGCAAATTTCTATTTCAACAAGTTCATTTCAGTTAGTTGCAATTTGTTTTGTTAAATCAATTTCAGTTTTGCAGGTATTATTAGTGTGGGAAAAAAAAAGAAACAAAAACCAACCAAAAAGATTTCCTTTCATGCCTCATAGGAATAGAGATAACTTAGGAAAAAATTTTCCCAACACCCCCACTGCTTCACACAACCAACCTTCTCTCTTCTTCAACAGCTAAGATCAAGAAGAACCCTTAGGTGAATAGCCGGACATATTTGAAGAACCTATAGGGAAAGAAGAAGAAGAAAACATTCCTTTGGAGCCAATGGCTGAAAACAGAAATGCTAGGGGGAATGGAGAGAGAATAGAGGGTACCTTTCCCATTCGAGAGACTAATGGGGACACCAAAATGAAGAATATAAGCCCTTTCACCCTACCCCATTTCCATGGTCTGACTACAGAAGATCCTGACACCTTTTTGTTCGAGTTTGTTGTTATCTGTCGAACCTATGACTATGCAGAAGATGAGAAAAAGTTGAAATTGTTCCCTTCTACTCTCAAGGATGCAACGCTGCACTGGTTCATGTGATTACTTAGAAATAGCATCACAACTTGGGCTCAAATGCAGTAAGCCTCTAACAACAAGTATCGAGACTATTGTAAGTCAAAATATCCTAAAGAAGAAATCTTCCGAATGACCATAGGAATTGATGAGTCTCTGGAAGACTATGAAGAGAGGTTCCAACTTAGTTACAAAATGGCCGGGTGTACACTTGACCCTGAGTCTCTGAAGTTGGTCTTGCTCAAGGGAATCGAGGAAGATCTTCTAGACACCCTCCATCTACTGGCCGGGGGAGACATTTACCAACTACCCTATGAGGACATAAAGATTGACGTTAGAAATCATTCTAGGGCAGCCAGAAAGAAAGGTAGGGGGAGTCACCCCATAGCCAATACCTCTTCCTCTAACTCATCCATTAAAGGAGAAATTAGAAACATGCTAAAAGACTTCAAGAGTGAGATGTTGCAGACTCTTGCCATGCAAATGGACACCTTACATATCAAAATAAAACAAGAGCTAGCAGAGAGGGCTTTGGCCATTTTTTTCCCTAGATGCACCAAGAGGCATCCTAGGAATGAATGCCCATTGAATTCTATAGAGGTTTGTTTAGTCTGTGAAGAGAATCATTCTACAGATAAGTGCCCTTCCTTGCTTGGACTTAAAGCTATATATCAAGGGCTGAGGGGGTCACTGAATAGCTCTACTACATAAACCAAAGAAGACCACCTGGACCTAGACCGTACCAATAGGGAATGCAAGGGACATCTTAAGCATACTACAACCCCAACCAAGTACCCTCCATACCTTCTTGGGGTCCCCCTGTGCATCCTTCCTAGTCCACACCACCTCCTTGGTCCTTCACATCTCAATATCATGCCCAAACAACCACCCATTCATTTCAATCCTATGCTCAGCCACAACCTCAGTGGAATGCATCTCATCAGGGGTAGAGGCCCCAATACAACTCTCTTCCTGCTCTTTTGCCTCCAAATCCAAACCCGAACAACAGACAGGCTCAACAAGTGTATAGTGGGGAACCTTCACGAAATTAACTTGCGATCTAGGAAATTTCTCCCAGATAGCCAGCCTCCAACCAGGGAGGTTGAGGAAGATAAAGAGGAAAGTGAACCTAAAGAAAATCCACCCTTTCTTGAGAGACTATCCGCGATAGTCCAACCTACTCGAGAAGAAACTGAACTCCTGGGAGAATTGAAGCATTTATGTGTAAAGATACCACTTCTCCAAGCCATAAAAGATGTACTTATCTATAATAGGTTGATGAAAGAGAAGTGCTTTAGGCATCCAAGAAGGTGCAAGAGAGATGCCCCAACCATCAATGTCATAGGAAAATTGTCCGACCTGATGTTAGGGTAGGTAATCTGTCCAAAATATCTCGAACCTGGAAGCCCAGTAGTTGATGTCCACATCAATGGCACCATGATCCCACACACCTTGATTGATTTGGGAGCTGCCATTAATGTGATGACAAAGGACACAATGCTCAAACTTAACCTCCAGGGATCCTTGAGGAAGACCACAACTGTGCTACAGCTAGCAAATCACTCCATCGTGACCCTTAAGGGGATCGTGGAAGATGTGATGGTCTCCATTGATTCTTGGGAGTACCCTGCTGATTTCTTAGTTCTCCAGCCAAAGGCAAAGCTCACTGGGTATCCTCTCACTCTTGGAAGACCCTGGTTGGCTACAACCGATGCCTACATCAGCTGTCGAACTGGGAACATGACCATAAAGAATGGGCACATGTCCAAGTAGTTAATCCTATACCCTCTTGCCAACCCTTGCTAGAACATGATCTACCTCTATAGTTGAAGGAGGAAGATGAGGATGAAGTTTATTCCACACCACTTTGTACATTAGAAATTGCCATGGGGGGAAAATTGCAAGATGAGGATGATATGATCAAAAATTTGATTCATAATCCACCTCCCAGTATATCACCCTTAAAAGACATAGTAAGAGAAACCCAGAACAACCCCTCAACTTATCTCTATGTGGCCAATCCTACTCCTCCCCATGTAAAAAATATAGAGCTCGCCCCAGAAAGAACATTGAAAATCAATCCATCCCTATCTTCTTCCCAGGAGAAGGAGCTATGCAGCCTGCTAAGAAAACATCTAGATGCCTTCGCCTGGAGTTATAAGGAAATGAAGGGAGTGCACCCTTTTATATGTACTCATCATATATACATCAAGGAAGATTGCAAACCAGTCAGGCAGCCTCAAAGGAGGATGAATCCATCACTTAAAGATATTGTTAAGGAAGAACTACATAAATTGCTTGATGCAGGATTCATCTATCCCATCTCTGACAGTGAATGGGTCTCTCCTTTGGTGCTAGTGCCAAAGAAAAATGGTAAGTGGAGAATCTGAGTCGACTATCGGGAATTGAACAAAGCCACTAAAAGGGACCATTTTCCTTTACCTTTCATAGATCAAGTATTAAACGGTCTAGTAGGGGAAAAGTTTTTCTCTTTCCTAGATGGGTTTAGTGGGTACAATCAGATTCAAATCAGCCCGGAAGACGAAGATAAGACCACTTTCACTTGTCCTTGAGGTACCTTTGCATATCAGGTCCTTCCTTATGGTTTGTACAACACTCCAGCGACTTTCCAAAGAGCAGTATTGAGTATATTTTCTGAATTAGTTCATGATGCAGTAGAGATATACATGGATAACTTTACTCCTTATGGCTCTGACTTTCAAGAAGCTTTATCTAACCTAGGAAAATCTCTAGACAAGTGTATTGAGATGAACCTATCCCTCAGTCCAGAAAAATGTGAATTTTTGATGACTTAAGGGACCGTGTTAGGTCATGCAATATCTCAACAAGGACTGCAGGTGGACCCCAACAAAATTGCCATCATCCAAAGGGTCCCACCTCCTCAAAAGGTGAGAGATGTCAGAAGTTTCCTAGGCTTAACGAGATATTACAGAAGATTCATTAAAGATTTCAGCAAGCTAGCCTCTCCTTTGTTTGGCCTCTTAAGCAAATATGTTGAGTTCATATGGTAGGAAAACTGTCAAGAAGCCTTAGATAACTTGAAGAGCAAGCTAGTGACTGCCCCAATTCTCAGAGGCCCAAACTTGGCCCTACCTTTCCACATTCACACAGATGCCTCAAACAAAGCAATAGGAGCAGCCTTAGGACAAATTGATGAAAAGTTACCTTATGCCATATACTTTATAAGAAAAAACTTGTCAAAGGCAGATTTAAATTATATAGTGACCGAGAAGGAAATCCTAACTGTCGTGCGTTCCTTAAACAAATTTAGACATTATATCGCAGGCTATCAAACCTTTATGCACACCGATCATGCTGCAATCAGATATTTAATGAACAAACAATATGTAATGATCACATTATTAGATGGTTGCTTTTACTGCAGCAGTTTGATTTGACCATTATTGATATGCCTGCTAAAGAAAATATTGTTCTTGACTTTTTGTCTAGGGTAAATTTGCCTGCAGGTGAAGAAGGAAAGGTGGATGACCAAATTCTAGATGAACATCTGTTTTCTATCTCAGTCCTCTCTCCATGGTTTGCTGATATAGCAAACTACTTGTTCTCAGCACAGTCCCCACCACACCTGTCCTCAAAAGAGAAGAGCAAGATAGTAAGGAAAAGTGCCCCTTTCACCTGGATTGGAGGCAATCTCTTCAAACTTGGCCCAAATCAGATCTTGAGAAGATGTGTTAGGGAGGAGGAAATCTTTGAAATCTTCCTGACCTGTCATGATGGGCCTTCTGGAGGTCACTTTGTAGCAAGATATTTCAAGCAGGCTACTACTGGCCCACTCTTCATCAGGATGTGAGGAGATATATCAGCCAGTGTGATCTGTGTTAGAGGATTGGGAAACCTACTCCAAATGATGAGATGCCCATGCAACCTCAAGTAACGTTTGAGCCATTTGAGAAGTGGGGCATGGACTTTATGGGTCCTATCAACCCTCCTTTAAAGCAGAAACAATACATCATTGTGTGCACCAATTACCTGATAAAGTGGGTAGAGACAAAAGCAATCAAAGCAGTGACAAAGGAAAAAGTAGCTAGGTTTTTGAGAGAAAACATATTCTACAAGTTTGGGTATCCAAGAGAGTTGGTCACAGATCAAGGCAATCAGTTCACTTCCAATTTGATTAAAGACCTACTTACACATCATATAATCAAGCACAGGACCTCCACCCCTTACCATCCACAAGCCAATGGGCAGGTGGAGGTCACTAACAGAGCATTGGAAGGGATCCTGACCAAGGTAGTGAGTAGCAACAGAAAATACTGGGCTGACAGATTAGTTGAGGCCACTTTGGCGTACAACACAACATGGAAGAACACCACAGGGTTCATACCCTATGAACTAGTCTATGTGAAGAAGGCTTTGTTGTCAATAGAATTTGAATTCAATACCCTAAGAATGGTAGCTCAGCTAGACCAAGACCTCAGCCATGCACACAAAGAAATATTACTTCATCTCAATGGATTGGATGAACACGGATTGCAGGCCCTTCTCCATACAAAGGTAGTTCAGCTTCAGAGAAAGATATGACATGACAAAAATATAAAGGAGAAGCAATTCCAAGAGGGATATTGGGCACTACTTTATGATTCAAGATATAAAGATTTCAAAGGCAAGCTTAGGGCAAGATGGTTGGGACCCTACACTCTGGAGAAATGCAATGAAAATGGTTCAGTTTTGATCAGAACCATTGATGATGAAGCCATCCCCATGTTTGTCAACGGACATTAGTTGAAGGTCTACAAGAAACCCCTCTCCAAGCGAGAGTTTATTGAAGGTCTGGATAAAACGGTGATGGTAGTGGAGCATGTATTAGCTTCCACTTCACCCACTCACTGAAGAAAAAGAAAAAAGAACTAAAAAATAAGGAATTTAGTGAAAACCTCCATGAGGTGCTTGAGTCCCATCATTGGGTTGAAAACCTCTTCTGTGGCGGCCCAGTGATGTCAAAAAGAGGAGAGAAAAATAAGATCCCTGGGTGAAATCCTCCCTTGGAGATGCCTAGAGTAGGCAATTAGGATGAAAACCTCCCTAAGGCGCCCAAGTTGTTTTCAAAAAAAAAAAATGAATTTTCACTTGCATTGCAGGTTGTAGAAGGACTACAGGAAGCATAAGAAGGTACCAAGGGACCCCTGACATCCACACCAGCACCTATCCTATCTTCTGCACACTTTTCTCCATCATTTCTGCCATTTCTTTCACCCCACTATGTTTTTTTTCAAAAACTGTGTTTTCTACAGGAGGCTCTGTGTTTTCTACATGAGGCTCCTGTAGAAATTATAGAGAGCCAGAAATGAATATAAAAGGAAGTTCGAGGGACAGGGAAGCTTCATGAAGAACCTATAAACCCTCCTACAACCTTCAAACCTCCTTGCCATCACTTCCAAGCCTACATCACATCCCAAGCATCATTCTTCTTCCTGTCCAAGAAAAAATATAGAAAAAAAAAAAAAAAAAAATCAGGAAAAGAAAAAAAAAACAAAAATAAGAGACTAAGCAACACCATCCACCTCACCTGAAGCCTACCTACTACATCTCCATCTCTATCTACACTTCTGACATCATCCTCAAATCTCCAAGTACAGAAAGAAGGTAAAGTTTCAAGGGGAAAAACAGCTACAAGAGCTCTTGTAGGAATTCTTGTAGCAGCTAATCCCATCAAAACCTAGCACCAGCAGCAGAATAATGCACACATGAAGGTTGAAGAAGGCACCTGAAGCTCAGACCCAGCCAGAGGAGAACCTACACAAGACACAACCACACATCAACAAGAAGACAACATGCATCAAAAGAAATAAAGGCATGTAGCAGAGAGGGAGCCACAACACCTCACAGCAAATACATTCCGATCATAGGTAAGTAACTAACTCGCTCCTCTATTTGCATTTGTGTAATTATAATTCATGCAAAAGCAATGAGATGGTTGAGGTTGAATGAGGGAAATGTGGCCAGTTAACTTGGCCACTTTCATCTAGTTAAGTCCACTCATCCGAGATGTCACCCACACGTGTGCACAGTCAACTCAAGAAAGATGTCAAGGACAAGTAGTGGAGGAAGTGTGAACTCTGATGTAATCATGAGGGATGATTACAAGGAGGGGCCATGATGACGAGGCAGGTGGGGACGAACGGTCCGAATATGGCCAACGAATACTTTTCCAGCTCACCCCCCATCACCGGAAATATCCATAAAGGGTAATAAGTACTCCTCCCCGAGCACTCTCACCACCTTTTCCTTCATTCTCTCCTCGTAACTCAACTACAACAATCTACTTGTGCCCCCATAGCCTCGTAACCATCATCCTCCATCGATCTCTCCCATATTCCTTTTCTCTACATTTTCTACAGGAGCACCTACAGGTTTTCTATGAGAGGGACAACAGGCTTCTATAGGAGGGGAAGTGAGTTGTTTTGAAGGGAGAAAACATGGGTTTTAGCACGATTTTCGATCTGAGGAGGTAGGTTCCATGCATGACCCCATTGAATATCAATATATGCAAGACGTGGTTTCAAATTGAGGAGGAAATAAAGTCTTTAGGAGAGGAGAAAATACATAAGAAATTTTTTTTGCTTATTTAAAAAAAAAACACAGTCTCCTCTGTTTCTCTGTTTTTCTCAAAAATTGTTGTCTCCATCTCCATATTTGGTTTCCCAAAAGAGTATCAAAAAAATGATAGGAGGGTTCATGAGAAAGGAGCCCACTAACTCCATTTGGCTCCATGCACATCCCCAAGTAGTGGACATATTCACAAGAGCAAATTGGATGAACTTTTTTGAGAAATCATGAGGGTTTGATGAGGAGATTGCCCAAGAATTTGCCCACTCTTTGGTCCCTCACACAAGAACACATGCCATTGTCACCTTTAGAGGTATTTCCATGGAGATAACCCTTGAATTTATCAGTAGGGTCACTACCCTTCCTCTTGGGCTGGCTTGGAGTAAGGATGAGAAACTAATTGGCCAGGCTGCCTAGAAAAACTTCTTCCAAAACAATGAAACCCGTGTAGAGGATAAAAATGGCATTAGAAGGGCTAGCATACCATATCCTTAGGATGATTTTAGCTACAAAATAATCAAATACATTTGCTGTGAGGGGAGGTACAACATTGTCTATGGTTATCACTTTAGAATACTTCATTAATTAAGGTATGGCATGGACACTCTAGCACCTTAGAAGCTCAGCATCCCCTACTTCCTCCTGCAGTCCCTCATTGACTCCAGTACTAAGGTTCAAGCAGGGAATACAGAGCAGCTAGCTCACCATGGGTAATCAAAATTTTAGTGGAAGAATCCATCCATACATTTACACTCCCTATAGCATGGGAAGTCTTTCGAAACATGATAGCTAAGGATGACATAAAGGCCCTAACCTATGATGTCAGTCCTACTGGCAGTGAAGAGGAAGAGTAGCAAGGGGGAGAAGGTGAAGCCACTGGTGGCTTTGCAGAACACGAAAGGAAGGAGGTAGAAACTAAGATAGAGGAGGAGAAAGCTGAAGAAACATAGTAGGAAGAAACAGAGCAAACAAAGACAGAAAAAGAGACAGAAGGAGGAGAAAAAGAGGCAGAAAAGGTAGAACAAGGAGAAGGGTCCCCTGAGACTCTGGAAAGGGAGGTAGCAACTGCCCTAGCTGCCCTCAGTACACCAATAAAGCCAAAGAAAAAGAGGAAAAGGCAGGCCTCCATGTATTTCAGGGCTAGGAAGAGCACAAGAATCAAAACAGGCAAACCTCATCCCTCTTCAAAAGTGCCAATTACAATTGAAGATTCACCCTCTGCCAAAGGAAAAGAATCCCCTTCCAAGGCACCTATCACATATGAAAGGGGGACTCCTAGATCTTCCACATGGAAGGAAAAGGTAGTACTATAGGATCTAAAAACAGTCCTACAGGAGGCTCAGACAGTTCTACAGGAGACACTATCAAAACTACGGGAGACCCAACAACTTGAGAAAAGGATAGAAGAACATCCATAGAGGAAGGAGGAAGAACTAGAGATACAAGAACCTGATCCCCAGCCTAGTCTGGCTTCCTATTACAATCTGCTTGAGGGCAGAAGGACAATTCCACTATTCTTTGAATTAGAGAAAGAGAGAATAAGAACACATAGATGGATGAAAATAGCCAAATCCAAGGGAGTTGAGTATGTTGGCCATATGTAAAACAAACTCAGAGAAATGGGCAGAGAGTTGAGTGATCTTAGAAATAGGGAAGTAATTACAAGGAGCCACCTTGAAACTGAAAATGAATTATTAAGGAGGCAGCTACAAGAGAAGAAGACTCAGTTGGCATGCATGGCCAGCTTATCCATGGAGGCATTGCAATGTAGAACACCAACAAAATCCTATGGCCTATATCTCAAGGACCAATGGTTACAATTCCAGATAAAGACTTTGGCACAAAGAGGCACCATACCTTTCCAGGATTACAGGCAGTTTATGGATCCATGTGACCAAATCACATCAGAGGATAAGGCAAAAATGGTAGAATTCTACCTACATAACATGGCCCTCACAGACATGAATGTGTGGGACCCCAATGCTAGGCTAGGGAACATGCAACTAATGGCCATGGCCTCATGGATGAACCATGAAGAGTTGAGGGCGACTGAAATAAGAATATTGATGATAAAATAGCATAATGATCCATTAATGATAAGAGCTGAGCCATCAGATCCCATGGAACTCATCAGCGCACACAACTTGCTTGCCAATAATCCTCAGATTTCCCCTATATATATAAGTGATCAGGCACAAGCCATTCCACACTTTGAGAATATGCAAAGGCTACTTGGGGATGACTGTGTGCATGCATGCATGAGGAGATGGAACACCTTACCACACAATCTGTAGATCAAGGAATATCATTCCCCCATGAGGATGAAGGAGGCATTAAGAAGAGTGCCAATGTACAAGCGCTCCATGCAGAGGCTGAAGGTAAACTAGATTGGCCTCAAACTGAGTCCCCCACTACTGTTAGGCATGCTGGAAGGTAGAAGAGAAGAAGAAGAGGAGGAGCAGTGGGAAGAGATAGACAGGAAGGCAGGATTCTATGACAAGGAATAGCATACCACATCAAAAGCTTGAGATTCTAGGGAGGCCACCAGGGCCATAAAAGATGAGGATATGGAATAAGTTGCTTAGAGGATGAGCAACACTATTAGTGGGAGGGTGATGATGAACCTCATAAATGGGTAATTATATGGGCTCATTTTACCTCCTAACCTAGTGAAACCAACCATTCTCTTAGCTTATTACATGATTTTCTGATTATATTGGTGCTTATAGAGTGAGTTGAGTTAGTTATTGTGCCATGTGGTCTAATGTGTATTTAATGCAGGTGATTGATGATTTTCGAAGTCAAAGTCAAGGATCCAGTGGAAAAATGGCAGAAATAACTTGAAGTGGATAGAGGAGGGGACTTATAGGAGGGAATCCCCCTAATTTATTGCTCCTCACTTTGAATTCCCTTCATTCAGCTCAGAGTACAAGCAGCCAAATCATGCACTAGGAGGTAGCTGAGCAAGTGAAGGATGACTGATGATTATCTCGAGTTTTGGGGGCCAAGCCTCACTGGTTTTAAGGAAGCTATTGGTAGCTTCATCTGTATAAGTAGAGAGGCATAGGGCCTCACTAGGGTCATATTTTTTTTGGATTTTTGCTTATGTAAACTCTGCTCAACTTCGATCTTATTATTTTGTGACAGTTTCATATAATCTTGCTATTGTTTTGGAAATAAAGATGGAATCCTTTTTGAGTTAGCATTGAGTTACCTCAAAGGGCTGAAGCTCTTGGGTTAGGGACCAATCCAAGTAGCCAAGCTCCTCTTTACTTGTATTTGTATGTTTTATTTCAATTATATATTAGGTTGTTGTTAGATGTATTTCTTTTATGGTTAAGAGTAGGTTGCTTTTGATGATTTAGTAGTTTGCTTCCATTTGTGCTTTCTGTAGCAGGTTAAAAAATGATGAACAAAGATTCAAAAGGATAGAAACAGTTCCTTGGCCTCTCTTCCTCCCTTTGGGACCATGATTTGAGGCAAAGACCCTCTTGCTGCCCCAAAAGACAGATTTTCCTCCTTCATAGGACTTCTAGTGTTTGCAGCTTTTTAGAAGGTTAATAGTCTAGTCTGCTTCGCTTTATATATTCTTCATCATGCTTACTTCCTGATTTGCAATAGTCTTCTTTCATTCTTTCCTTTCCTACAATATTTCTCAGCGTTTCCTTCCATATATCATAGTTTAGACTAGTTTGATGCAAAACTTTGTTTTTCTAGATGCGCTCATTTCATTGCTTGTTTGATCTTATTGGTTGATTGTCAGGTCCTTTGTAGAAAATCTCTTCTAGAAGTAGGCCAGCCTATCAGCTATCACATCCTCCATCTGATCCATGCCCTACAGGTCACCTAAACCTCACCTCAATTCTGCCTTAGTTTCCTGCATTTTTCCTAGAACTTCTTCCTCTCTTGTTGAGCAAATCCAATCATATTTCTCTCTCCTGGTGGTTCATGGTAGACCATAGGTGCACTAACACCTCATTCCAACCTTCATCCACCTTTTTCACCCCTTCTCACACCCTCAAAATAGTGAAAACTACTCTCGACCTCCTCCTATAGGCCTCCTGTAGATTTCCTGTGTCCTCCTGTAGATTTTCCTGTAGGCTTTCTTTTGAAGGCCGAGTGTGGGAAAAGCCTCCAGAAGGTCACCTGAGACCTCCTAGGACCCATCCACACCATCCTACATCCCCTCAAGTATCAAAACCACCCTCCAACGCCACCTATTTTCTGCCACACTCGCACACAATAAATTTACATGCATGTCAATTTCACATAAAAATACATAAAAATCGAAAAATATGTTTTTTGCTTATTTACTTCCAGAAATAGCATAGTTAGATGTTGTTTACTTCCTTGAGTAGGTAATGGCATTCCTTTCATGGTTTTTATAGTGCTTTCTATAAAAGTAGAAATAGTTGGTCAATTAGGATTTATTAGGTTTGCTTTACATTTCAGTCTTTCTCCTTTCTGCAGTTAGAGTAGCATCTGTAGAGTAATATTTCTCTCCTTTCATCACATATAGAGATTCTTCTGGAATCCATAGAAGTTGGCTTGAGCTCCTAGTGATCTTGCGCTGGCTGACCAAGTGGCAACCTGTAGTAAGAACTAGTACTTATGCATACAGCACCGATGCTTCCAAGTTTGTTACGAACTACCAGGTTGTTAAGAGTAAAGTAGGCAACCCAGGAGTTGCAACATTATTGTTGCAATACTTGTGATCAACACTCATCAAGTGGAAGAACTTACCCGTTGAATATTCCACATGGGAGGATGAGAATTTCATATAGAAGCATCCAAAACTACTCAAGCGTTTAGGACAACACTTTTTTGAAGGAGAGGGGCATGTTAGGTCCCTATAATACTAGTGATTCCCCCATTACTGTTGTCGTTGTATCCGTTATTGTTATTATTGTGCCCCTATTGTCCCATATTGTTATTATTGTGCCCCATAGAATCCCACTATTGTTATTATTGTGCCTTTATATTATTATTGTTAGGTCAGCTTTGGTTATATTGTGACCCCTTAGACTCCTATATATCAAAAGGAGGTTTTGTCATTTGAATCATCTAATAATTGTTCATTTGTGTAATTTAAAGGAGGTTTCCCCCTCAAAGAGGCTTATTTCTAAGGCGTTGATCTATCTTTTCTATCTTTTTGTGAGTTGGTTTCATAACATGATGAGAAAAGTCTCTTGTGAACAATCAAAAGAATGGTATGGGTGGTTGTAGAGTTTGACATGGCCTCGTTTTCTTAGTGAACTAGATATTTTTTGGGTTGATAGACTTCTTACTCAACATTCATATTACTAGAGAATCCCCTTTGACTATCCGTGGTGTCAAGCCACAAGTCATTTAAAGGAGCATTTCTCTAATGTTTTCAGGTGACCATTAAGGAATTCTCCTAAGATTCCTTGGAAACCCTCCCATGTTATTTTTGTGAAGCCTCCAGACATTTTTTCTTTTTAGGATGAGGATTTTGATGTTTATAAAGAGGGAAAGCTTATCACTTCCTTAGATCAACATCAAGTGATGAAAAATCCTACTATTAAACAAAGACATGGAGATACTTTCATAGGCAAGTTAAAATTTCTATTCCTAAATTTTTGTAATTTTTATTTTACGAAGAATTAAATTTCCTTGTAAATGTTGAAGAAAAATTTATTTTGGGTCTATGAGAGAAGGTTTTCTTATCGAGGGATGAATAATGAGTCTTAGGTTTTAGAAAATGAAAACTTGGTGTCTCTCAATGATAATGTGGGGTCTGATGCTAGGGCTTCTAATTTTACTCCTATGTTGTCACCTACTCTTTTGGGTATGTTTCCTTTCGACAAATTAGGGCTAAGATCTGTGGATGATCTCAAAAAAATTGCTCATTTAAAAGAGAATGTAAAGGTTGGTTCGGGTCATGACTGATTCCTCTTCAAACCTATTTTCCCTCCTCTAGATTTGGGTTCCCCGTATTCCTGGTGAAGGTGTTGAGTTGTCAAACACACTTTTGGTAGTGGATTATTTATTATTGATCCAAGATTATGAAGGGAAATAAATGACATGAATATTTATAACCAAAACACAGAGATACAATGAAACTTGACTTCTATTAATAAATGGAAAATGTTGAAAATGTATAATTGAAAAATGAAAACAAACTAGCTTGAATGGTGTTAGCGTATATCTGATAAGAGATGTGCCGGCTACATGCCTTCACTAAACTGTGTTACAATGAGGCTCAAAGGTATTTTTATCATAAAAAAGTAATGTGAAACTGTAAACATCAAAAAACCTAACCCTAGGGGATGAAGTGCCAAAGGCTTTTGGGCCCTAATGGGATAAGTTAGAATGTCAACTTCCTGAGGTCATAATTTTGGTATAAGATCTATGTTTGGCATGAACAATTTCCTATTGGAAATTTATACCCAAAAAGTACATTTTTTGATTGTCGATGGAAAGCATAGACTGACATTGTCCCGTTACTCAAAAAAAAATCTTTAGGGCCTCAAAAATTCTCTAGAAGTTCAGGATCTAGAAAATATAGAACTACCAAAATAGAAAATTGTGTTATGAGACAATGGAATAGGTGGGTGGCCACTGATATCTAGAAATGGTCTCCATTGTGTTTAGTGCATCCATGAGATGGGGGAAATTTTGTTGAACTTGGCCCTTAGTGAGCCACTTGCCTTGGCGCAGGAGTTATCTTGCTTTGATAACCCAATATAGTTGGACCTTTTGTTGGCGAGTGCTCTTAAGATGTGTGTCTATGATCTCATAAGTTGTGGCATGTTAAATACAATCCAGGTTGAGCTCTATCAGTGTCAACTACTCTGTAATTTCTGATGTGTCCAACAATGGTAGAAAGTACAAAGTTTTTTTACACACATATAATTGGATGATGTCAATTAGTGGCATTTGGACATAAAGCATTGTAAGCACAAAAGGGATAATCCTTAAAGTAAAGAAGCATAATCCATTATTGTGTGTTTTCTTAGTAGTAAGCAACAACAAAAGCCAACTCAAAGTCCTAATTATTCTTGAAATTATTTAAGTGGGTTTCTTCTGAGACGGTTACAACCAAGAACATGCCATATAATTAAACTTGAGCAAAGATTGCAGTGAACAAATACATTTTCACAAAGGATTTATTAGTTGGTTATAAGTCCCTTGTTTATGAATTAGTGTCAAACCCATCTTGATTGATTTAATAGTAGTTGAATGTTTATTTTATGTGTGAAGGTTAACTATCTTCTTCTTCTTCTTTTTTGTAAGTTTAGCAACACTGAGCCTACATCGTGATCATGTCCAAGAATAACACCCAAATAGGGCAGGGAATTGAACCGATGACTTCACATCTAGAAGTGCCTTAAAATCATGCCCTATCATTGTCTATCCAATACCTCGTGGATGGGTGAAAGTTAATTATCACTCCTAATGAAATAATATAATCATTTACAATTACTTCACTAGAATCTTTTAATTTGAATATGATACAATGATTCCTATGATTATTCGTTGGGATTTGGTTTAGTGACAATTTGGAGAGATTGTTAGTTATGGTTATTAACATTATGGATATAAATTTCAAGCATATTATAGTAGTGACATTAAACTAATATGAAAAACTTTTTCCTAAGTTTACCATTTATAAAGAGCGAATTCCCCATTTGAAAAACAAAGATTAAACTTTTTTTAATACTTCCAAATTAGAAAAAAAAACAATAAGATCTTATAAAATTTGGGATAAAAATATTAATCAACTACTTTGTTGTAAGCCCCTTCAAGCAAGAGGTTAATCTACTACTAAGTGTGATATTTTGTCTTAGATATGAGATTGTGGTTGGATACTACTTCGAAGCACATGACTTTATTGGAGGTAGCCTCAGTGATGACCACAAGAAATATTGGTTTTTCTACTAGTACTATTAAGTTGAAATTGCCTTTTGGTTTTATATGAACTAAAACTTTGTCCAATTTGCTAAATACTTATCTTCCTTGAATGTAAAGAAGAAGACCAACAAACTAAAACCTAAATAACATCTAACAAAAGTAAAAGTCTACCACTTATCAACCACCAATAAATTATTTTAAATAACATAATTTCTTTAAATAATAATAATAATAATAATAAATTAATTATGTGTTTATAAATAATATTCAATAATCATTATCTCAGAAGGTTAGCTCAAATGATCAAGTCCTCATTGTTAAAGCACATTTGCTATTGAGAAGTCACAAGTTTAATTCTCTTGACACCCTCAATATTAAGCTTTATACTTGAGCTAGAAAAAAATAATCTCTCAGATCTATAAAGTATATATAATATCTATTATTAATTAAATTACATTAAAAAAACAAATCTAATTTCTGATGTGTCCAACAATGGTAGAAAGTACGGAGTTTTTTTACACACATATAATTGGATGATGTCAATTAGTGGCATTTGAACATAAAGCATTGTAAGCACAAAAGGGATAAGCCTTAAATTAAAGAAGCATAATCCATTATTGTGTCTTTTCTTAGTAGTAAACAACAACAAAAACCAACTCAAAGTCCTAATTATTCTTGAAATTATTTAAGTGGGTTTCTTCTGAGACAATTACAACCAAGAACATGCCATATAATTAAACTTGAGCAAAGATTGCAGTGAACAAATACATTTTCACAAAGGATTTATTAGTTGGTTATAAGTCCCTTGTTTATGAATTAGTGTCAAACCCATCTTGATTGATCTAATAGTAGTTGAATGTTTATTTTATGTGTGAAGGTTAACTATCCTCTTCTTCTTCTTTTTTGTAAGTTTAGCAACACTGAGCCTACATCATGATCATGTCCAATAATAACACCCAAATAGGGCAGGGAATTGAACCGATGACTTCACATCTAGAAGTGCCTTAAAATCACACCCTATCGTTGTCTATCAAATACCTCGTGGATGGGTGAAAGTTAATTATCACTCCTAATGAAATAATATAATCATTTACAATTACTTCGCTAGAATCTTTTAATTTGAATATGATACAATGATTCCTATGATTATTCGTTGGGATTTGGTTTAGTGACAATTTGGAGAGATTGTTGGTTATGGCTATTAACATTATGGATATAAATTTCAAGCATATTATAGTAGTGACATTAAACTAATGTGAAAAACTTTTTCCTAAGTTTACCATTTATAAAGAGCGAATTCCCCATTTGAAAAACAAAGATTAAACTTTTTTTAATACTTCCAAATTAGAAAAAAAAACAATAAGATCTTATAAAATTTGGGATAAAAATATTAATCAACTACTTTGTTGTAAGCCCCTTCAAGCAAGAGGTTAATCTACTACTAAGTGTGATATTTTGTCTTAGATATGAGATTGTGGTTGGATACTACTTCGAAGCACATGACTTTATTGGAGGTAGCCTCAGTGATGACCACAAGAAATATTGGTTTTTCTACTAGTACTATTAAGTTGAAATTGCCTTTTGGTTTTATATGAACTAAAACTTTGTCCAATTTGCTAAATACTTATCTTCCTTGAATGTAAAGAAGAAGACCAACAAACTAAAACCTAAATAACATCTAACAAAAGTAAAAGTCTACCACTTATCAACCACCAATAAATTATTTTAAATAACATAATTTCTTTAAATAATAATAATAATAATAATAAATTAATTATGTGTTTATAAATAATATTCAATAATCATTATCTCAGAAGGTTAGCTCAAATGATCAAGTCCTCATTGTTAAAGCACATTTGCTATTGAGAAGTCACAAGTTTAATTCTCTTGACACCCTCAATATTAAGCTTTATACTTGAGCTAGAAAAAAATAATCTCTCAGATCTATAAAGTATATATAATATCTATTATTAATTAAATTACATTAAAAAAACAAATCTAAACAAAAACAAATATAATTAAAAAACACCAAATTGCAACAAAAATGTAACCCCATTTCGTGTGAAGTGGTAAGCAAAGTCAAGATGATGGGAGAGGAGGGAACTGACAGCCCACATACATGTGAATTGCAAAGTGATTATTTCTTCTAAGGTGGGAATTTTATAGAAACCTACAACTCTTAACTTTTTCAACTAGTGAAAACAATAAAGGTGTACATAGTTTAACGAAATGCATGTTTGTGCAATGGCCTTCAAATAATCATAACAATGGAAATAGTCACACCTAAATGGTACCTTAACATAGTCCAAGATATGTGTACAAGACCATGTCCTTGCTACAATATCAACCTTTTTTAGAAGACCTAAGCTCAAATCCTATAGAAATTATGGTGTAGATTTGCAACTGCTCATGAATTTTTAATCAAAATCAAAAGACACAAACCTACTCTACTGCTCCGTGGAAGTTTATTCACAATTTAGAACAAAAATTTCAGATGAAATAAGAAATAACAGAAATGTACACAATATTTTTCCTGGGGAAAGCAATTTGCTTAAAACCCCAATGCATGCTTGCGTTAATATGATGAATAGAGATGTATTACAATTGTTTTGCTCAACTGAACACAACCTATGATCCAGGTGGATCTTGTTGGCCACTTTCCTATTCCACTTGGATCCCCACCACTATCTTTTTAGTTTTTCAGTTTTCTTATTTGTAACATAATTTACTATTTTTGGCAGTCTTTTGCATCTTGAACTTCTGGAGCTGTTTTGAGGCCCTAAACAGTTTTTTTTGGGAAAACCGGGGCCAACATGGTTCATTGCTTGATGTTGGCCACTTTAAATTTGAATTCCTTGGATAGATCTTTCTAATGAGGTATTGTGCACATCAAACAGAGACTGTATGCCAATGTTATGACCCTGGGAAGTTGATGTACCAAATTACCCAAATGGGGCCCAAGGTTTGGCGCTTCATCTCCTAGGGTTAGGTTTTTGGATGTTTATGGTTTTCAATTGTTTCTTAATAATAAATAGGCCTTTGAGCCTCATTGTAACACATTTCAGAGTCATGTAGCCGCCACATCTCTTCTCAGAGATAAGCTACCATCGCCCAAGCTAGTCTTATTTCCATTCTATTTGTAAGCATATTTCAATATTTGATATTAATGAAATGAAGTGTTACTTCTATTGCATCTTTGTATTTATGGGTATATCTATAATTTGTTGCGTTCCTGTTTAAATTCGGATCAACCTGCAAGTACATAACCTATCTCTCTACTCACTAAGAAGCTCTGAACCAAACTTAGTCAATTTCTACCTTTGCTTGAGCCCCTATTTCCTTGCATTGTTCCTTGAGAAATTAGGCCCCTATTATTTAGGAATTTCTCCAAAATAGATTGCACAATTCCTTAGGTTGATCATATGACTGTATGCAACACCTGTACACTCAATACTAGTCTACAACTAATGTTATACTACCTTGAATCTCCACCACAACAGGGGAACTCGAATTCTCTCCATGCACTAGCTTTTTGGGTTTATTGATTAGTTAACTAGATGATCATTGAGTTTCACTAAAGTCCCACTACACAACTAACCTTCCACTAGTTCCTCCAACAGTTGGAAATAGTTTAACCAAAATCTACTTGAGATAATTGATTTTGATTGCTACAAATTAGCAATCACACATACTTAACTGAACTCCAACTCCTCCAACTTGAATTTATTGAGTAAACTGGGTGACACAAGCCATGTCACACAAGTTAATTACATCCAAGTTATCTGTTGATGTGGAAATTCAAATTTTCTCAATTTAATCAAGGAAAAATCAAATTGAAATTTTCTTGTTGCATTTTTCAACACTCCCTCTCAGCAAGAAATAGATAATCAACCACCCATATCTTGCACCTGTGAAACTTGAACTTCCCTCTTGACAAGGCCTTTGTCAAAATGTCAACATCTTGTTCCTCTTTCGGAATGTACTCAAGAAACATTATCCGCCTCTGCACATGTTTCGTAAATGGTGATATTGGATATATATATGCTTGGATTGATCATGAAAAACAAGATTCTTAGAGAACTTGATGCAAATCTGATTATCGTAGTATATCACAGTTGGATCCATCATCTGACCAAGCAATCCAACAAGTATCTTTTTCATTCAAATTGCCTCACATGTTGCTTGACTTACAACCATGTTTTATGCTTCTGTTGAGCTAGGCACCACATATATTTGCTTCATGTTGTACCAGGAAATAGTTTCAAACACAACACTGAAAATTCCATCGGATTTACTCTTTCATTCTAATGGAATCCCCACCCAATGTGCATCTATGAAGCCATATCACTTCACTTCCATTGTCCGCCTGTAGCATATTCCAAACTAGGTAGTGCCTCTGAGGTACTGGAAAACATGCTTAGCTCCCTTCCAAAATAATTTGGCTGTCCTACCCTTAGCTTGGCTTAGTTGGTTGACTGCATAACACATATCTGATCATGTGTTCAAAAGGTACATCAATGAACCCACTAGCAACCCATAAATAGTAGCATCCACTTCCTCACATGAAGTGGCATCCTCCTTCTTCTAGTTGGTTGCTAGAGGTGTCTCCACATGTTTGCAAATTTCTATGTAGAATCTCTGTAGTATCTCATTTACATACTTTCCTTGAGATACAAACAATTCCCCATCACCTTTCCATACTTCCAACCTGAGGAAGTAGTGCATGAAACCCATGTCCTTCATTTCAAATTATTTTGCAAGGTCCTCCTTGCAAGATTTGATTAGATGTTCATCACTAGTTAAAATAAAATCATTGACATATAAAACAATAATGAGCAATTTACCTTCTACCAAGATATGATAGAGGTTTGCACCTGTTTTACTTTTGGTGAAGCCCAAGCCGGTGAGATATCTATCGATCCTCGTGTACCAAGCACAAGGTTCTTGTTTGAGACCATGCAACACTTTCTTGAGAATGCACACATGAGACTCTCAATCAAATGTCTCAAATCCTTCTGGTTGCTCAATGTACACCTCCTCCTTAATTAGTCCATTGAGAAATTTTGTTTTTACATCCATCTTGTGGACCTTCCATCCCTTCTGTGCAACAAAATAAAAAATTGATCTAATGGATGAGTACCTTGCTACATGAGCAAAGGTCTTCTCATATTCAATTCCCTCAAATTGAGAATACCCCTTGGAAAAAAATATATCCTTACACTTCTCTATGCTTCCATTTGGTGCCTACTTTACCTTGAAGATCCATATTGATCCCACAACTGATTTATCTGCTGGTCTTGGGATCACTTCCCAAACACTTTTCTTTACAATTTATTTGTATTCCTCCACCATTGCATCAACCTATACAGGTTGTTATACGTATTCCTCGAAGGAGGATGGCTTGGTCTATACAAGCTCAGTCATTAGAGTCATGTATCTAGTGTACCAATTAGTTGACCTTCTTTGCCTGTGCAAATTTGAACGAGAAACCACATTCTCCCTCACATCTTGCACAAGTCTCTTTGCTTCCCTAGTTCTTTTCCTACCTTCTCTGGATGGTTCTACTTGAGTGGTTGCCTCCACTCTCTGCTCCTCAATTTATGGCTACTCCAGAACTCCCTTAGGTTCCTCCTTTGGAGCTAAAATATTCTCTTCCAGTGGGATCTGAAGATCCCTCTCTAGAGAGCACCCCATCACTTTCTCCTCATCAAATTTTACATCCCTTCACACAATTGTCATTCTTAGGGATGGAAAGTATACACGGTAATTGTGGGGAGTTTATGTGTAACCCAAAAATACCCCCAATGTTGTTATTGGCTCTAGATTCTTCTTTCATTCTTTGGAGACATGGTAGTAAATATAGGCTCCAAAAATATGTTAGAAAACTATATATTACGGAGCAATGGAACACATAAAATATTGTAGAAATATAAACACAGAAAACGCATAAAACAAGAGAGACACAGATATACGTGGTTCACCCAGTTTGGGCTACATCCACCCTAAACAACCAGTCCTTCCTTTCTATTATCCAGCAAAATGAAGAGACACAACCTACAACAAATCCACTGTAATATCCTCTGTTTTCTCTCACAATCTCACCTCTCTGTTTACGCTCACACATAGAAACACATCTATTACACAGCCTCAAATACAATGCCCTCATACAAAAGAGGGGTTGCCTTCTAGGGAAAAAACCCTAAACTAAACATAAGTTCTACCGTCAGATCATCCGCCTAATGAATGGCCCAGATTGACTAGAAATTACTATACTTTTACAAGGAAAATTTACATCTGTTTTTAGCTTCGGGGGCGCTGCCGTCGGGGGACCGCTGGCCCCCGGACCCCCCAGCCAAGGGGGATCGGCCCCCCCGGACCCCTGCGGGGGGGACAAGTCCCCCCAGCGTGGAGGGGTGTACAAACTTCCTGGGGTATATGTTATGCTTCTTGACCTGCAAAGCAATACCGAACCGAGAATATGCGAGAAAAAATACCGAGAACACAGAATATGCGAAGAAAATATACCCAGAACACAGAATAGCAATGATTTTATTACTCAGAGAGAAATGTTCACAGGCCTCTTCGAGGGGGCAACCTCCAATAGAGAAGAGCTCGATTACAAAACAAGACACAATGCTCCTCGCAGGGAGTCTCTATCCTATATATATGACTCATACATGCAATACCACGGGCCAATACCGTGGGTTTTATTAATAGCATCTAT
>APFE031251276.1:0-14185 GCA_000404065.3 Pinus taeda
TTAATTAGTTGGAGAAATTCAAGTTAGAAGTCTTTCTGAAGTCATGCAAGAGTTATCCCTTAAATTAAGGAGATAAGATTGAGTTATATTTGAGTTGTAATTACTTAACTCAGTTTACTGAGTTAAGTCCAGTTAAATTAGTTCCAAACTGTTTGAGGAGCTAATAGAGAGTTAACAGTCAATTGATGTATGCATGCACTCAACTAATGCTACTCCAGTTAACTGAAGATTCCCTCATCAGAAACTCATGCATGTCTATTTTGAGAAAGACCCAGTTGAGTTAAATGTCAAGGACAATGTACTATCAGTTGTATGTGTTTTCTCAAAGAGAAAACTCATGTATGCATTCAAGGATTTAATCCTTGAAGATTACGCAGTTTTAAAGGAAGATCATCCACTGGGTAGGACATCATCCACTTGGTAATAGGAGAATAATCCACAAGGAACAACGCAAGGAAATAGGAGCTTGGAGGGCAGAGATGAAGGCTGGAAAGAATCCATGATTGCCTATGAGCATCTGTGAGGATTGTACTAAGAGCTGACTAGCTGTGAAAGCTAAGGCTTTGTATAATTCCTATGTATTTCCAACTGTATGATAATACAATAGTGTGGGGTTTTTAGCTGAGGCTTTCCCCAAAGTATTTTCATGTGTATTGTGCCATTGATTTTTCTTCTTTTGGTTATATTGTTCAGCTCGATCTTTAAGGCAAATTGATAGTAAAATTAGGTTATAGTATTCTACTTTGATTTATATTGCATTATCGGGTTAACCTACCCTCATATTTTCTACAAAATAACTAAACAAATTTCCAATCAAGGATAGGTATAGGCAACCCAGGAAATAATATAAGGAATCCATTGTTTAGATAATACTTTTATTTCCCTTCCCTTTGATTGGAAATTAGGTTGTGTGGCATGTGGGAAATGGAAGAAAAGTGAGGTGAGATGAGAATCTATTGCTTGATAATGGTGATGAGTTCCATATTTCAACATCTCTCCTTAACTATATCCATCAAAACAATTTTTTATTTCTATTTGATGTCAAATCCCAAATTCGTCAGATGGGTAGCATATTAGGTTGGAAATACTAAAATAATATTAACTTGATAGATTAAGAAGTTGCTGAGTGGGATAATTACATTGGCCTTATTGTCTCAAGCTTTACTAGGCTCAGAAATGATGACGAGGATGTGCTTGTTTGGTCAAAGAATATACACAATGGTGATTATAATATATTCTTGGTTATTTATCCTTCATATAATTGTATTCGTTGGTGAAATTAAGCGATGGTTGAGACTTCTCTAGAATTTTCATGCCCCACTCAAATATAAAATTCATATGTGACTTGCCCTGAACAAAAGCTATTGACCTAGGATAACAGTTTCAAAAGGGGATGGGTTGGCCCCAAGAGATTCCCTTTATGTAAGAATTCTAAAGAAATTATATCTCATATTTTTATTTTTCCCCTTATACAGTGTGAGTTCTCAAGTTTGTTGTCGCCAAGCTTAAGCTACAAACTGTTTGGCCAAATGAAATTCTAGAAAAATGCATGAAAGATTGGTTGACATTTCTGTGAAGTGGTTTGAGGCTTTCCCATGCATTTTGGTTTTTGGGATTTGGTGGGCTTGTAACTCCTATATTTTTAAGTCTGTGGATGTTCCCCCTAAAATTTCTATAGGTTTGATCATCAACATGTGCAAAGAATTCAAAGCGGACCCAAAAAATCTAAATGGGAAAGGCCATTCATGCCTATCCTTAACTACGAGATTTCATGGGGTTTTTTTTTATGGTGCCTCTCAAGGCCTTCCTCCTGTATGTGTGATCGATGTTGTTTTATTTCTAAACCAAAATCATGTTATGCACAGTCAATATCCCATTGACATAGGGGAAAATAATAGGGTATGATTTATTGCTCTAGGAACTCTCCTCTCAGTGGATTCACGAAAAGGAGTTAAAAAAATACAAGTGCTTGGGTATTCGAAGCTAGTTATTGATTGGGAAAAAAAAAAATCAGTGGAAATGTGTATATGCTTCCCTTCTTTAGCACGTCAAGGCAACCATTCTTTCTTTTGAATGACTTTTCTTCAATCATGTGTTTTGGAAGCTTAACACAAAGCCATATGAGCACTCTAAGGAAGCTTTGTCTCTTCTAGTTGGGTCTTTAGACATTTATGAGCTAGTAGATGGAGTAGAGTAAGAATGCATATATTTTCACTTTTATTTGTTTCTCCTTGTCTTTCGGGCAATGTAATGCTTTTCAATTTTCCTCTCTTTTTAGTGGACAATTGAATTAAGACATGGCTATGAAAAATAGATGATGGTATATAAATGAAGTTCAAGTGATATTATTATGAAAATGATAATATTTATCTTCTCTAATTTTTTTTAATTATGTACATTATCCTTAATTTTAACTAATTTCAACAATAAACTAAGCAACGTGATTAAATCGTCTATAAAATATATATGATTGATTAGAAATAATAAAAAATAATACCACACAAAATTGAAAGCAATCCATTTTCGTTATAAACCATTAAAAAAAATCCATGTCAAAAACGTGTTTAATTTCCCAAGTAATATATTATAGAGCTGATAATATTTAATATTATATGTAGGCAAAGAAATTATAATTCTAATCCTTATATGCGCTCGGGATGCAATTTATATATTTTAAAACAAAAGTCCGTTGAATTTAGTACAGGTTTTTTAAACTTCTGTCATTTTATCGTTTAGTCATATCAAGGGATAACGTGAGGCATGGCCGACCAACGAGCGGCCCTACGGGCTAGGAAGAACATTTTTTCATCCTTTTATTCAAAAAAAATTATATTATATATATATAATATATATATATAATATATATATAACTAACTCAAACCATTAAATATTAATTTTGGTCAACACGCATTCAGAAATATCAAAAAATAGATAAAAGATTCCCAGATTGATTCTAATTATCACGTCGATTATTGTACGTCAGGTGAGAAAATCGTTGTAAATAATAAATTACTAGTGTTATGTATTCATTTTTTATAATGTATAATAAAGTGTATAAGTTTAGTGTTTTTTAGTTATAAAATATTTATTATTTGGATGTGTTGATATATATTAAATAATAATAAAATTGTAAAAATAAGTTATTAGAATATTGTTTATTTTATTAATTTTAATATAATAATAGTTTTTTGGTAGATAAAGGTAATATTTTATTAAATAACGAAAAAATAATGATAACAAGTTAATAATTATTTATTTAATATTGAATGATGGCAGTTTTTTTTTTTTTTTTTAAATGATCGCAACTGAAAGCCATTTTTTTGTTGAATGTAGGATGTTTGTGGGGAAGGAACGAAAAGCGATCAGCTAGGGTTATAGAAAGTTGTAGAGGTTGTTTCTAATGGAGGGTGGCAGAGGAGGGAGCTCTACTCCCTCCTACAAGGACGCCGTGGCTAGCAGAGGTGAAACACCATTGGTGAACAACAAAGGTTTTGCGGATGAAAGGAAAAGGGATAATGAAAAGGAGACATATGGGACCAAGACCAAGGAAAACAGTAGCACAATGGACAAGAAGGAAGAAGACAAAAGTCAGGGTTCAAGAGACAAAAAACAAAAGGGACCTTGCAGACCAAAAGCAAAGATCACTCCTAGAGTAATATTAAATGATCCTGCTTTGTAGGCACACAGGGAACACCTGGGGACTTACGCTATCATCTGTAAATTCATGGGACTATGACCCACTGAAAAAGCTTTACAGATGTGGATCAAGTATCACTAGAAACCCAAAGGAAACATCGACTTACATCTTGGGTCAAAGGGATTCTTCACAGTGGTGTTCTCAAACATCGAAGATAAAGATAGAGTATTCGAAGGAGGACCCTACTTTTATGCAGCAGTCGATCTCTATATGCGGCCTTGGATGATAAACTTTGTTCCAGAGCGAGAGACTTTCACATCAGTACCAGTATGGGTAAGGCTCTATTCTCTACCTCTTGATTATTGGCAAACTGAATCGCTAGCTGCCATTGGCAACAAACTAGGTCATTTTGTCAAAGCTTCTGAAGCCACAAGAAGAGGGAAATATACCTCCTTTGCAAGGATATGTATGGAAATGGATCTATCAGGAGCTCTTCCAGATAAAGTTATCTTAGAAGTTTTTGATGAGGAGTGGGTGCAGACAGTGGACTACAAGCATATCCCGTTCAGATGCCGTAGATGCCATGAGCATGGACATTTGTTCAGAGACTGCCCTCTCAGTAAAGCAGACAACAAAAATAAACCTAATACAATGAAGGACATAGAAAGCTTTCATAAAGTGGCAAGTAGAGGAAAAGGAGGAAGAAAAGGGTCAAAGCAACAACATAACGAGGGGCGGAAGGTCAGTCAGAACAAGTTTCAAGTGCTGGAAGAGAATGAAGAAATTACGAAAGAAAACCAATCTCGGGAGGAAGGTCCTAATGAAAAAGGGAAAGAAGAAGACAACAACCAAACACAAGATATTGGTTATCAGAAAGAGATGATGATGAGTGAAACAGAAATGGAAATGGACCAAGAAATTACCCAAAGTGAAATAGATCTAGAAGATCATGAACTACAGGAATTCTCGATAAGGAAAACCTGGATCTGGAAGGATTCTTGATGCAGGGAACCAAGGGAGGAATAGATTCATTGCCTCAAGAAGAATGCAATAGAATACAATAGTTGTTTTTATGGAAAACTCAGGAAAGAGGGTTGGATAAAGGAAAAAACATTCACAAGTAGGAGCACAGAGGTGTGAAAACTATGAAATCAACTCTAGGATTAGCTACCAGAAATCCAGGAAAGAAGAGGGGCAGGAAAAAGCAGAATGAGCTCTTGATGGAGTGTGGAAAGCTAATGATAGATTTGGGTAAGATGAAAGACCTAACCAGTTATTGCTTTACAAATCTTTAATTATGAAGTTCATATCTTGGAATATCAGAGGTCTAGGTAGTAAAAGAAAACAAAGAATGCTTAGTAACAAAATGAAACTAGCAACGCCGAACATAATCTTCATCCAAGAAACAAAATGCTCCATTCAGAAATTAAAACAAATCCATAGCAAATGGCTTAATAGATTTGAGTTTCTAGAAGTTAAAGTAGAGAACACAGCGGGGGGCATTCTCACTCTTTGGAACCCCCAAAAAGTTAGCATAATAGATGCGGAGACATTAGGAAATTATTTATCAGTAATTATTCAACCAGTGGGGGTTTCAGATACCTTCCTGGTCACAAATGTTTATGGACCTCAAAGAATAGATGACAAACTCAGATTTCTAGACTCCCTAATGGATCTTAGAAGCAGACATGAAGGAATACCTTGGGTCATGGGAGGAGATTTTAACATGATTAAATCTCTTTCAGAAAAAAAAAGGAGGTACCAGATTGCTATGTAAAGATTCCTTAGTGTTGGAGAGGTAAATCCCCTCTACGGATAGAGGCAATCCCTACTAGCCCAGAATGGGTCTAGCAACAATCAAACAATGCTATCACGCAAGTTCCTAATTGCAAATAACAGGTAGGTAATGAAGACCTACTTGGATTCCAACACTTTCGTTTGTAGAAGAGACGTCGCCCACGCTCCTTTGCTTTGGCCGGTCACAATCCTCCACTATCCCCGTGAATGGACACCTGCACACAAAGAGAACAACACAAACACAAGCGTGAAATCTAATATATGCAATTACACATCAGTCAGGAAGGACATAATTCAACATTAATCATTACAACAATGAGAATGGAACCATAATGATAGTCATCTATTATTAATAATCAACAAAGGAGAATACAACCAACGTCCTGATGTCAAGTCCTCCTTTCGCTGGGTGCTCAACTACACAAGTCTTGCAAAGCTTGAAGGGATGAGGGACAAGCCTTTCTCTCTTTGGTGACAAGATCTCCTTACTTAGGTTAAGCCTTATGGATACAAAGAAGGCTATTGCAACTCTAATCTCTTGATATCTTCCTTTCAGCCCAAGTATTACCACCACTAGAACTAGAACTAGCTTTCTCAAGTCATGGAGACAAGATTTTATAGATGAAAAGGAAGGGATAAGATCAATCACAATAATAATGGATTTGGCTTCATCACTTGGAAACTTCTACGGAATGGTGGCAAACTACTTCCCATTCAAGGAGATTCGAAGCCAAACCATCCTCACTTAACTTGGATTCAGTTGGTGAATGAGTTGGATAGAACTTTCAGAGGTTGATTGGCTAAAAACTTTGCCCAAAAAGGTTGGTGCGATTGCGACTCTGGGACAGAGCGCTAATGGCGTGCCCCTTTTAGAGGATTTTCCCCATTGGCGCAGGAGGAACATGGTGGCCCAGCGCTAATGTAAAAAGGGCTATTTTTAGGGGCAAGCTGCAGGAGATGTCTTCAGGGCATATGAAGCTCATGTTCAGAGGGGAATGATGCAAGTGGTTTCAAGTATTGTCACTTCTCACAAGTCCCGGAATGTGTCCTCCAAGGTGCAGGAGAGGGGTAACAGGGATGGTGACGAATGGTGACAAATTATTGTGTAACAGATGCCCCCTAAAGCATGAGGCCCAAGAGAGAGAGGGGTGAAATGCTTTACAAGAACATGTGTGACTGAAAACACAGCCGCTGGAGAACCTACGAAAAGAAGTACAACTGATATCTCAAATACATGATATATATGGTATGGGCACAACCATCCGTAACAGAGTATATATAAAACTAGATCCCAGGTATGGACGCAGCCATCCGATGAGGATCAATGAATGGACTCAGGTATGGTCGCATCCATCTAATAAATGAGTCATGTAATGATTACAATAATCCACAAAATGCAACCCGGATTTCAATATGCACAATTCGGGGTCTTGCGCTCCAACTCAACCTGAACACAGTAAAAGTTCAAGCATGTGAATACAGGAGTCGATGTCGAACATGCTTGAACATCATCTGATTAGCAGTCAATGATGAAAATTGTTAACAGACGCGAGAGGTACCACCAATAATGACGATGGTTCTGAAGGCACTATAGGTACAATCCACGGCGTGCGAATCAATGAGCCGGTGTCGAACACCCGCAGAATCATCCGATCGGAGGCCAATGATGAAAACCTCTTGTCAAACACGAAGAACCTGCCATTGAGGCATGCAGGCTCCAAGGTACCTAAAGGGAGTCTCTAAGTAATCTTCCTAGATAATGAGCTGAAGTCGACAGGAAGTGATCTTGATCGAAGGTGGGCCATAATGTTTCCCACATAATCGACATGAGACAGATAAGGACAACATGTTTTGTGTGAGGTATCAGAGGGAGGTTGAGTATTTTGCAGAGGTCAACTTCTCTTGAAAATATCAGCAGCACAACAGCGGATTTGACAGTATTTGATGTCAAATGACCAGGGGTCATGATGACAAGACAATGAGCAGATGAATGGTCAAATAGGATAACCCAAACCCATGGAGGCAAGTGTGAAACGAGATGAGATGTCCCCACCCAGACACGAATGCAGAAAGTGCCATGTTCAAGAGCGACATACTGCCGACGAAGACGATTACGATTCCTTTATTCCCCCACCATTTCTGGCGAGTACCCCGGTTATTTTTGGGTGGCAAGCTTGACGGGGATAACATATGCTTGAGGAGTGTCATCACGACAAAACCCGATGTCGTTAAAGTTTTAACGAGTTTGACAAAGGAAAAACTCGACGTCTTTTCATGTTTAGAGAGTTTGAAAAGACAGCAAAAAGAAAACTCCAGGGGTGTCCTTTTTCGTAAAGTTGTGTCTCTTGAGCCGAAAAAGTATAAAACTATGCTCGAAAGAACTGCCCGACCATTACGACCGAGGAGTACTTTTCGTGAGTAGTGACACCGACCCAAAAAAGTAAAAAAGCGATCGATATCACGTCATTTCATTACCATTAACGAACCTAAAACGACAAAGGTCTGACGATCTTTTCATTTGTTATACGGTCGGAAAAGAGTTTAAAGACGACCACCTCTTATTTTACTTTTAATGAGTCAAGAGGAAAAACCCGACAATCTTTTCATGTTAGCGAGTGAGAAAAGAGTTGAAAGATGACTTCTATTTTTATTCTCTTTAACGAGTCAAAAAGGGAAAAATACTCGGCAATCTTTTCATATTTTACGAGTTAGAAAAGAGCTTATAGGTGACTCGTGTATGGGTTCATTTTTACACAAGATTGAACCATGGAGAACTCTGCTTGGATTCAGTTTCATGTTTACACAAGCTTGAAACGAAAAACTATGCTTGTTATAAGTTCGCATGCCCCCAGCATAATGATGCAAAATGAGGTACATGCCCCCCAAGCTTCATTGCATTCAACAAATTGGATGGAATGAAGGTTCACTTTCGAGATCTTAGAAAGAATTGACTTGTATTTCACGAGATCTTAATCAAAAGACTCGATTGGGAAAGGGAGTTGTTTCGTTTTTAATGAGGTTGACACAGTAAAGAACTATCCTCATAACCCTGATTTCATTTTTTAACGAGCTTGACACAAGATCAGGAACTATGCTCGTAACCCTTGTTTCATTTTTTAACGAGCTTGACACAGGAAAGCGAACTATCTCCGCTCGAACTTCATCATAATGAACAGGAAGTTGGGGATTCTAAGAGTGGCTCTCCCGGTGGGAGGTCAACATCTCGGAAGTCAGGACCCAATGCCCCGAGGACACTCTGCACGACGGTGGCATCGCTAGATATAGGTATGGGATAGGTGGCCATGTAGTTGATTTGCGGGGAGGCAGATACAACTGGTGGATAAAAACTAGGAGGGGACGACAACTGCATAGGAGGCATCAGGGGACTAATGAATGAAAATTGATCGATAGTCACCATTCTTCCATCTTGTGGAAAGCAAACCACATGGAAAAGTGAAGAGACAAGGGCCCCCATAGCATAAACATAGTTGTGACCAAGGAGAAGACTGAAACCTAAAACACCTTGGGTAACCAACACGTCGATATAGACGGTTTTACCTCCCAAAGTAATAGGGAACTTCGTGAGGACTCCTAGAGATGGACAGGCTCCTCCGTCGAAAGCCAACAGATTCTGCCTGATCGGCCCGAGCTGCGGGGAACCTAAATCTTGCCAAGTAGTGTATGGCATAAGACTGACCGACGCACCTTCATCCAGAACAGTGCCAGGTACTGCCTTATCACAGGCAAGTACCGTAATCTGGAAAGGCACATGGGATGGAAGGCGGAAAGTGGTCAGGTGACTCCAATCAAAGGAGATGGCCAAACTACTTGGTGGGGGAATCGTATGATCGCCCCCATGCTCTATAGGAACCAAAGAGGGACTTTCGGGAGCAGTTGGGATAGGAGAGTCATTTCCGGACTCAGGGGAATCTGAGGAGATGAGAAGAATATGGGAATTACGCCCTTCCAAAACAGAGTGATCGGGTAGTAAACTCGAGTCGACACTCTTTCCGACCAATAGTTGGTCTGGAACAGGCTGAGCAGAGCCAGGTTCAAGAAGAGGAGGCTGGACAAGAGAGGAATTTGAGCCAATCTCGTTGTCAGTAGGGGGACGATCTACAGCTGCAGAAAGACGTTGATATCCAATGGGGAGTTGGGGTGAGGGAGCCGCGAGACTTTCCAAGACGTCGAAGGCTTTATCCATGAGCGGACAAAGGTGAAGGGGATGATTTCCTTCACAAAGTCTGCAAGGGATTCGAATCTTCCCTTTTCCTTTACTATTCCCAACTGATAGGGTAGCATCGCCGTGAGATTCAGAGGGCGATGAGGGGTGGGCCGGATCGTGGGACCATACTTCTAATACCCTGGGAATGCCAGGACAATCACGAAGAAGGTGGTCATCCTTGCACATTCTACAAGGAAACTTGAGCTTCCGCGAAGGAGCAAAAGGTGGCCCGACTTCAGGTGTACTCGAGGGGGTAGCTATGCTTTTAGCCTCTCCTTTGAGAGCCTTCTTCTTCTTTGTCTTCTTCTTCTTCTTCTTAGCCACCTGGTTACTCGAATCGAGACTTTCACCAGGCGAAGTCGAAGATGAGGACGTAGAAGTGGGCGTAGAAGGGGAGAGGTCCACCTTAGAATCAACATGAGGTTGTTCAGGTGGAGGGACTGATTGATCAATAGGTGAGACAGCAGGGACCAAAGAGGTTGAGAACAACCAAACAAACAACCCAATAGTTAACCCTGGGAGGGACAACGTTGCCATGTAAGGAGCACCAACATTCCCGAGAGGAGGGAAATGACCAGGATTCCCGACAGGGGGAAACTTGGGTTGGTGAACCCTGAAAAAGTCGCCATAAAGAACGAAAAAGAAACCTACTCAAGCTAACGCAAACAGGACCTAATCGGGTAAATGTGAATGCGGCCGAATAAATTTTAAGACAAAGGAACTGAACTTGACCTTTTCATGTTTTAAGAGTCGAGAAAAGGACAAAAAGGTGACTCTAGTCGCCTTCGAATGTTTTGTGAGGCCGAAGTGACAAACTGTTCAAGTGAGCCTTTTCTTTTAAGGAGTCCGAAAAGGATCAAAAGTGACTACTCTGGAGAAAACTAGGCAAGGGGTTTACCAGAAAATCCGTAAAACTGCTTATACACCTTGGCAATCATATGAAAACCAAGGACTTTCCGTACTGCAGTCAATCTTCCCGAATGTTGTGTTCGGTGCATTACAGCTTGTAAGGTAGCGGACACAGCTTCCTATGGATCAAGGATGATAACCTAGTGGACTCTCCCCATATATACGCGACGGTACGTGGGAGCACAAGTCCGTACTAGACCACAGTTGAATCACCCAAGGAGGAATCACCCAACCTTAATGCGAGAACAAAAGTGACTAGGTTTAACGACGCTGGAGCACGTCTCTAGCCTAAACCTCTAGAATGTGAGCGTTATGTTCCAATGCATTTTTAAGTTTATTAGGTTTATTTTAAAGTTGATCTTTAGTTAAGTTTCGATTTCAAGTCCTACCGTATGTGATCTTTCACAATTGCCTAGATGCAAGCTATATGCCAAAGAATACCATTTCGTTCGATGAATACTAACTATGAGAATGTTAAGAATTTTCAATCAAACAAAATGAGCACAATCAATCAAACACCCTAATGTAGCTAATGGCAAATAAATAAAAGTCTTTTCCTTTCAATAATACAAATCAACGAAAAGTTCTATTCCATTAACTATTGAACGAAAAAGAGATTGTTTGATTTCTTTTTCAAAGGCACAATGCACTAGAACGAATTTTGAAAGACAATAACACTGAGTAAAAGAGACAAATTCACTCAATGAGAACACAATGAAATCCCAAGACACCAAAACAGTTCTTCAAACCAAAAGAAAGACAAAGGCTTGCGCGAGCTATGTAATCTAAGCTCAAACAAGGCTAAAATGAAATCCAAGCAAGAAAGAGGCAAGTCACTCGGGAATCAACCAAAAACACTTCAACAATCACTGAACAAGTGCAAAAAGCAATCGCAAAGTTGACTGGACAGTCAAGAAACCCAAAACTCCTACGGAAGGCTCGACACACACGACCACTAGATGTCCTAGGGCTAAGGTGTGAAATCGGTAGAAAGAGGCAAACACCCGAAGGACGGAGGTTAAGAACCAGTCAAACAAGGATCAAACACACTCCAGTAATTGAAAAAGATGTGGCAAAATGCAAATCCAAGCTCAGAAGGCAGGCAAACAGGTGAACTCAAAAAGCTAAGAGGCCTGGCGCAACTGTCAGGCTGTAACTCGTGCTAAACAGGGATTGGCGCAAGTTGTCAGTTAGCAACAAGGGCCACTAGCACGACTATCAAAGGGAAAACCACGCTAATAAAGTTTGCCAAGTTAAAAGGAAAAATAAGCAGTCTAAAGCTCGGTTTACAATATCTATGCTAGTCAGGAAGCAAGAGGCAGCAAGAAATTCAATCCAAAAAGCTATCCAAGCAAGCAAACAAGAGAAAAGCAAAGAGGCAAGACAAACTCCAAGTCGTTCAGTCCGTTTTAAACCCCAAAAACCGGAGATTGTACTGAAGTGGCTTTGATCTAACTTTCAAACTAATGCAGAAAGCAATAGTAGTTTCAAAGGCTATCTGGTCGTTGCTTCAAGACTCCGTCTAAGTTTACCAAATTAAGACACAAGCTAAACTCCCCAGTGGAGTCGCCAAATTGTTGGAGAGGTAAATCCCCTCTACGGATAGAGGCGATCCCTACTAGCCCAGAACGGGTCTAGTAACAATCAAACAATGCTATCACGCAAGTTCCTAATTGCAAATAACAGGTAGGTAATGAAGACCTACTTAGATTCCAACGCTTTCGTTTATAGAAGAGATGTCGCCCACGCCCCTTTGCTTTGGCCGGTCACAATCCTCCACTATCCCCGTGAATGGACACCTACACACAAAGAGAACAACACAAACACAAGCGTGAAATCTAATATATGCAATTATACATTAGTCAGGAAGGACATAATTCAACATTAATCATTACAACAATGAGAATGGAACCATAATGATAGTCATCTATTAGTAATAATCAACAAAAGGAGAATACAACCAGCGTCCTGACGTCAAGTCCTCCTTTCGTTGGGTGCTCAGCTACACAAGTCTTGTAAAGCTTGAAGGGATGAGGGACAAGCCTTTCTCTCTTTGGTGACAAGATCTCCTTACTTAGGTTAAGCCTTATGGACACAAAGAAGGCTCTTGCAACTCTAATCTCTTGATATCTTCCTTTCAGCCCAAGTATTACCACCACTAGAACTAGAACTAGCTTGCTTAAGTCATGGAGACAAGCTTTTATAGATGAAAAGGAAGGGATAAGATCAATCACAACAATAATGGATTTGGCTTCATCACTTGGAAACTTCTATGGAATGGTGGCAAAATACTTCCCATTCAAGGAGATTCGAAGCCAAACCATCCTCACTTAACTTGGATTCAATTGGTGAATGAGTTGGATAGAACTTTCGGAGGTTGATTGGTTAAAAACTTTGCCCAAAAAGGTTGGCGCGATTGTGACTCTGGGACAGAGCGCTGATGGTGTGCCCCTTTTAAAGGATTTTCCCCATTGGCGTGGGAGGACATGGTGGCCCAGCGCTAATGTAAAAAGGGCTATTTTTAGGGGCAAGCTGCAGGAGATGTCTTCAAGGCATATGAAGCTCATGTTCAGAGGGGAATGATGCAAGTGGTTTCAAGTCTTGTCACTTCTCACAAGTCCCGGAATGTGTCCTCCAAGGTGCAGGAGAGGGGTAACAGGGACGGTGACGAATGGTGACAAATCACTGTGTAACACTTAGCATTCCAAACCTTCACAGATAATATGAAACTGGTTGACTCAGAAATGCACAATGGCCTTTTTACTTGGAACAACAAAAGAGGAGGTGAGGCACAGGTCACCTCCAAGTTAGACAGATTTTTTATCTCAGAGGAGCTTATGCTCATAGATAGAGAAATAAAAGGCTACAGTTCTCCCCTTTGGAGGCTTTGATCACTGGCCGATACAATCAGAAATCAAGGGGATCGATTCTCCCAGGAATAGACCCTTCAGATTGAGAATATCTGGCTTTCACACCCAGATTTCATCAGCAACATTGAAAAATGGTGGTCTGAAGATTTGCAGATCCAGGGCACAAATATGTTGCTCCTACATAAAAGACTAAAGCACATTAAACTCAGACTCAAAGAATGGAACAAGAAGGTTTTTGGTAACATCTTTGTGGAAAAAAAATCAGTGGAAACCAAACTTCAGGAACTCAACCAGGCACTGATCATAGATGGTTTTGATAAAGTCAAAAGTGAGCAAGCTGACAAACACCATCTGTCACACGGAATGAGTTATACTTGCGGACAAATCTAACCTTCCTAGGAGTCTAAGACTCTCTAATGACAAACAAACCAAACAAGAGCTATCCTTCCTTGTTGCCATAGTGGGAGTGGGTGAGCTTGTCAAAGTAGAGGAAATCTCTTGCTGGACCCTGGGAGGAGCTTGCACAACACCAAGGCTCAGGTTGTAATGGTTCCTTGATTATTTAATACAAATAAGTCCATTCTTCTCAATGATTTGTTAATGAATTATTTCATGCATTCCTTGGTCAGTATGATAGATATGCTTTGTTGTATAATGAATATTCAGATGCTATGTAATCGTTTGCTTTGTTAGTGTATGCAGGTCTGAAAGTGAAGGAGGAGCTCATCTGGATCAACAAGACTGGAC
>APFE031251276.1:17466-59372 GCA_000404065.3 Pinus taeda
TGATCCATCAACCAGTGATAGTCAGGTTCCTGGGAAAAAGGGTAAAGTTAGGCTTCCTTGTAAGTTATGCAATGGGAGTCATCAAACTCACATTTTCCCTCACATGGATGAAGCCTCAAAATTGCTGGAAAACCTTACTGTTCCACAGCAAGAATTTCCAACTGGTTACCGTAAACTTTTACCCAACCTACCGTCAACTGACGAAGTGATTGATCTAATTTCAAGTACGGTCGATCCCACTTTTCCATTAGAGAGTGAAACTCATGTCACTCAGGTTGATGATCCATTAGTTGATCAAGTGGTCGATTCAATTTCACATTCAATCAATCCCACTTTCCCTTTAGAGAGTGAACTTCATACCGCTCAGGTTCTTTTTGTTACATTAGATTCTTCTATGCCGGGGGGCATTTCACCTGTTTCTACAGAACCCCCTCCAAGTACTGAGATCTTTTCCTTTGATTGGAATAGATTGATAGAACCTCGTCTTCCTTCCTCCATCCCTTTCCAAATCATTGTCAAGGCTGGTGGTAGGGACATGCATCGCACACAGGTCGATGAAGGTGCTTCTGTTAGTATTTTATCCTCAACTGCTTGGAAAGCTTTGGGTTCCCCTCAGCTTGTGCCTATTACGCAGAATCTGAAAGCTTTTAACAGAACCATTAGTGAACCTTTAGGAATCCTTCCTAAGTTTTCTATTACCTTGGAAGGTAAAACTGTCTGTATTGATCTTATGGTAGTTCGAGGTCCCTTGGATTTCAATTTACTCCTTGGGCGAGACTATGTTTATGCAATGAAAGCTGTCGTATCGACACTCTTTCGCGTGATGTATTTCCCTCACAATGGAAATATTGTGACTGTAGACCAGCTTTCGTTCCCTAGTCTTGTTTCAACTACCGATAATATGACAGCCCTAAATGTTCCTGATTCTAAAGTGGTATCTACCCCGCCACGGGTTAATTATGTGGCAACTAATCCCATGTTTTCAGTTACCGATGTAAGTGAGCCTCTCACTGTTTGCTCATCTTCCTTTGATTTAGATCCGGTAATTGACATGGAAAACTCTATGGGATTATTTGAACGCAATGTTCTTCTCCCTTTTGAGTCCCTTGACATGTGTTCCTTCCAGAGAACTCTTCTTCCTTCTGATGAAGACCTCTTGGAAGCCATGATCAAGGTGTGTCCATTGACATGTCTTTCTTCCAGTTGGAAGCCATGATTAGTGGCCACGAGGATAGTTCTATTCCTGTGTCAACCTCGTTAAAAAATGAATCAAGCTCTAACGAGGATAGTTTTTTCCTGTATCAACCTCGTTAAAAAATGAAATAGGCTAGCACGAGGATAGTTCTTTTCCTGTGTCAACCTCGTTAAAAAATGAATCAGGCTCTAACGAGGATAGTACCATCTGGAGGCGCTCAATACACGTCAAACACTCTTCTAGAAGGCTCTAGAAGTGACCACAAGTAACTTTTTAAAGATGAAACTCGCGCCTTTTGACCTTTACAGGGGTACGCACCCAACCTTTAGCTTACAGAGCGTACAAGTACGCAGGTACAAGTGTGTTTGGAGTGCGTACATGCAGCAAGGTAGAGAGACCTGCGTCCTGAGATCAAACATGGTTTTAAGTGACTTTCTCTCTTTTTGAAGTTTGACATGAAGAGCAAAGGTTTGAGGCTTGACAAGGAGGACAATATGACTATTGATGGAGCCATATTAACTGCAGATAGTCAAGGTGACAAAATTCAGTGTAACACCATCAAGAATGGGAGAAATTACGCAAACAAGAGGAAATATTTTGGAGACAAAATTCTAGAGTTCAATGGCTCAAAGAAGGTGAATGTAATACTAGATTTTTCCATAGATCCACCATGGCTAATAGAGCTCACGTAGAATCTCTTCGATATTGAATGAGAATGGGGAGCTTCAAACCTCTCATAAGAATATTGAAACTGTGTTGGTATAGCATTTCAGAGGCATCACTAAGGAAAACAGTTCTGACAGAGAGAAATGCATCAAGGAAATTACAAGACAGATCCCTAAGCTGGTGTCTAGAGAGGACAATTTTAACTTGAATAAACCAGTAACCGAAGAGGAAGTCAGTGAGGTTCTTAAAGATATGCAGAATGGAAAAGCTCCAGGACCGAATGGTTTCAATGTAGATTTTTTTAAGGCCTGATGGAATATTGTCAAACAAGATATTCTGAATGTTGTGGAAGACTCCAGAAGAAACATGACTATTCTAGAAACCCTCAACACCTCCTTCATTTCCTTGATCCCCAAACAGGATTCAACCCTAACTGCTGATAAGTACAGACCCATTGCTTTATGCAATGTGGTATACAAAGTAATATCCAAGGTATTGACTAGCATATTCAAACCTCTACTTCCTTCTTTAATTTCAGGGGAACAATCTGGTTATGTGGAAGGCAGAAAAATCCTAAATAACATTATTCAAGCCCACAAGGTAGTTCACATGCTAACCAACAAGAGGTAGGCTGATATGATCATGCAATTAGATATTGCCAAAGCGTATGACAAGGTGAATTAGATTTATATCAATAAGGTCCTTACTACTTTTGGGTTCGATTACAACTGGGTCAATTGGGTTATGGCTCTGGTAACTTCTTCCAGCTTTTCAATTTTGGTGAATGGCTCACCCTCAGAGATCTTTACTCCTTCTAGAGGCCTCAGGCAGAGAGACCCACTCTCTCCCTTTCTCTTTATCCTTATGATGGAAGGACTGGGTAGATCCATTAAATAGGCCAACGTCTTGGGCAAGATTAAGGGTCTTCAATTAACGGAGAACAGTTAGGCACTAACTCACCAACAATTTGTTGATGACACCATGCTGCAAGGAATTCCCACAGTCAAAGAAGCTTCAGCTTACAAACAAATCCTGAATGACTTTGTCATGGCTACAGTTATGGAAGTTAATATATCTAAATCAAAAATATTCTTCTTAAATACTAACATTGCAATTCAGAGAAATATCTCCAGAATTTAGGGCTTTCAAAGGGATTCCCTCCCTTCAAAGTATTTTGGAATTCCCCTCACAGCCAGACCAATGCAGAAAAGTATCTAGGAACCGGTGCTCAATAAGATGCAAGACAAAGTCAAAAAGTAGACTATCAGATTGCTGAACCTAGTGTTGCACTAAAACTTGTCACCTTGACATTCCGCACTTTGTGTGAGTCCATTACCACTCATACTTTCCTCCTTTGCAAGTCTTAAGCCTCAGTTCCTCATCTCAAGCCTTGAAAATAAGAGAAAGCCCTCAAAAGTCTCTAAAACTCTGGTTCCACACTTTCTCTTTGCATTACCTGTGGTCCCGCACCTAATGGTCATGACACCTGTGCGCCTGACCGCTCTGTCTCTATGTTATGGGTGTGGACCCCTGTAAAAGTTAAAAAGGCGCGAGTATATTCTAAAAAAACTCAGTTTTAGTCATTTCTAGAAGCTTTTGGAAGGAATCTTGAGGTGGCAAGTTCGCTCTCTTAAGGTTCATGCATCCCTTACCTTAAGGAGTTAATCCCTTGATGTGAGGAGCTTATCCATTTGAAGGAGGATTCTATCCCTTCATAGGAGGACCTGTAACCTCCTATTCCGCACTATAAAATGAAGCATTGGGTTGGTTACATGGGGAGGTTGAAAGCTGAATATTTTTGAGGTGAAATGTTGCTGGAACTTAGTCTTCTTTAGTTGAGTTTTATGAGGAGAGATTACATACCTCTATGATCTCATTTGGAAGAGTGCAAGGCTTGTCAAAGTAAAGGAAATTCTTGTTTCAGACCCCGGGAAGATCTTTTTCAACATCAAGGCTGAAAAGGTTGTAAGGTTCTTCTACTTCAAAGTTAATACAAATAAGTTTGTTTTCCTCAATAAGATGTTGATTTATGGTTTATTTTATGGATTCCTTGATCACCATAATATGCATGATTTATGATATTTTCTATTCAGGTGCTATTTAATGTTTTCTTTTTTGTAATTGTAGGTTCTCAAAGGTAATTCTTTCGAACGATTGGAGGATGGCTACTATGAATAAGCGTTGGATCTAAGGCAGGGTCTTAACACCCCTATAGTATTTATTTATAAATCGCATATGTCTAGAGAAAGATAGATTTGTTTGTCTTTTTGTTGCTAGACTATATTCTGATACTAGGGAGATCACCCTTGTCCACAAGATCAATTTATCTGGCCAACAAATTGGCAACTCCACTGGGGATTTCAATCCACATGCGAGAGCTGCTCAGAATTATAACATTGTTGAAGACTTAGCCATTGCCCCTTCAGCAATGTTGGCTTTGGAAGTGCTGCAATCATACCTAGCACAACGTAAATTACTATTGTCTGCTATAGGAGATGTTGATATTCAGGATCTGAACCTAATAATATTCGATTTAGAGAATAGTACACGTTGCCTACCTCATCAAATGGCTTTCCAGACTCCAGTGTTAGTAAAAAATAGACCTTTCTTTCGGACTATGATTGATGAAGGGGCTTCTACGTGTATTATGTTGATCCAGTGTTGGGGATTGCTTGGTTCTCCCACACTCAATCAATCTCTGACAATTCTAAAGGCTTTCCATGGTTGAGGGTTCCATCCTTTTAGTATTTTGTAGGATTTACCTATAGGGGTCGAAGGCAAAACCATCAATCTAGATGTGGAAGTGGTTGATGCCCCTCTAGATTACAACCTTCTCCTGGGTTGCAGTTGGTCTTATGCTATGACTGCTATTGTTTCATTGGTCTTTTGGCTTATTAAGTTTCCTCATAATCGAAAGATCATTACGATAGACCAGCTAACCTATTTCTCATCCGACCCAGCCTCTACAGATGGTGTTTAGCACACCGGTAAAACGAATATCCCTTACAAGGATGTTGGAGTAGGTTTGATTAAAGATTATGGTTTACTAGGAACTTTTTCCTTCCCTCCTCCTAACGTATCGCCTTCTATTGCAAATATTTATATGATTTCATTGAATACGATTACTTTTGATGATCCTTGGATTGTACCTTCCGATTCTGAGGAAGATTCATTTGATGGCGCGATGCCTTTGAGTTCCTTTGAAATTGCATATCAGGTTGTAACGTCGTTTTCCGATTCCTGACCAGTCTCGAGGATAATTTCTTCCTATATCAACCTCATTAAAAAATGAAACCGGGTGTATTGAGGATAGTTTGTTCCTGTGCCAACCTCGTTAAAAAATGAAACCGGGAGTCTCTAGGATAGTTTTTTCTTGTGTCAACCTCGTTAAAAATGAAACCAGATGTCTTGAGGATAGTTTGTTCCTGTGTCAACCTCATTAGAAAATGAAACCAGATGTCTTGAGTATAGTTTGTTCCTGTGTCAACCTCGTTAAAAAATGAAACTAGATGTCTCGAGGATAGTTTTTTCCTATGCCAAACTTTTTAAAAAATGAAATGAGTCTCGAGGATAGTTTGTATCTTTGTCAACCTTGTTAAAAAAATGAAACCGGGTGTGTTGAGCCTAGTTCCTTGTCTTGTGTCAAGCTCGTTAAAAAATGAAACAAGGAGTTTTGAGCATAATTCCTTGTCTTGTGTCAAGCTCATTAAAAAATGAATCAAGGATCATGGAGCATAGTTCCTTGTTTTGTGTCAAGCTCGTTAAAAAAAGAATCAAGGATCATTGAGCATAGTTTCTTGTCTTGTGTCAAGCTCATTAAAAAATGAATCAAGGATCATGGAGCATAGTTCCTTGTCTTGCGTCAAGCTCGTTAAAAAATGAATCAAGGATCATGGAGCATAGTTCCTTGTCTTGTGTCAAGCTCGTTAAAAAATGAATCAAGGGTTTTGAGGAAAGTTCTTGATCTTGTGTCAACCTCATTAAAAAATGAAACAAGGGTTATGAGGATAGTTCTTTTACTGTGTCAACCTCATTAAAAAATGAAACAACTCCCTTGAAAGTGAACCTTCATTCCATCCACCTTGTTGAATGCAATGAAGCTTGGGGGGCATGTACCTCATTTTGAGTCATTATGCTGGGGGCATGCGAACTTATAAAAAGCATAGTTTTTCGTTTCAAGCTTGTTTAAACATGAAACTGAATCCAAGAAGAGTTCTCTATGGTTCAAGCTTGTGTAAAAATGAACCCATACCCGATTTACATCTCGTGATCACCATTTTTATCCGCTAAATTCTGCTAGATGAGCCTTGGTTGTTTTCATTCCATCGCCACCATCTCTTTGGCTGATCATATACTTTCACTTGGTTGTTTTTCCTTTCCTAAGGGACTGCCGTAATGAGTAGTTTTATTAGCCAGCCTCTTAACCATTACATGTTTTGAGTAGTTCCACTATTGCCGGAACCAGTTGCTACCCTTTATACCACTTGTTCCTCTAGGATGAGTCTTCTTTAAGCTCTTTTCTTACTTGTAAAATATGAAAAGATTGCCGAGTTTTTCCCTTTTAACTCGTTAAACAAAATAAAAAGGTGGTACAATTACAACTCTTTTCTGACTGTATAAACATGAAAATATCACCTGACTTTTGTCGTTTCGAGTTCGATACTAGTTATGAAACGACGTGTCTTCAATCACTTTTACTTTTTCGGATCAGAGTCACTAATTATGAAAGTACTCCCTGATCGTAATGGTCAAGCGGTTTTCTCGAGTATTATTTTATACTTTTTCGGGCTCGAGGGACACAAATTTACAAAAAAGCGAAACATTGGAGTCCTCTTTAAGCCCTTTTCAGAATCTAAAATTGAAAAGATTGTCGAGCACTTGATTGTTCAAACTCATTAAAATAAATGAATAATCATCCCTTCTATATAAGTTTACCCCTTTTACAGACTGAAATGGACTATTTACGAAAAAGGTATACGTTGATTAATTACGGTCAATAGAGTCCTCTTTAAACCCTTTTCAGACTCGTTAAATATGAAAAGATTGTTGAATGCTTGTCCTTTCCAGCTCGTTAAAGTATTGGAAATGTCATCCCTCCTGTATTATTTTATCCTTTTTTGGCCCTGAGGGATTATTTTACGAAAAAGTACCCCCATGGAGTTTTCTTAAGTTTTTCTTCTAACTCCCTAAAATTGAAAAACATCGAGTTTTTCCTAATTTGGACTCGTTAAAATTTAAATAGTAAAGGACCTGTTCAATTTTAAATAGGAACGAACCACTCCTTCTTAGGGTTCAAATTTTAAACTAAGTTGGACTTATCTGAAGGATGAGCTTATAAACAAGCAAATGTTATCCTCCTCAAGCTTGTCAAAAATAAAGAGGTACTTTCCAGAAATGGTGGGGGAAAGGAGAGAAAAATGAACCTGTTTGTTACACTTTGTGTTTTAGAAAAGCCATTAACGACTCTTGAACACGACACTTTTTGTTCACCTGGGTTGGGAAATCCTTTGCCTAACAGTTAATCAAACCATATTGAAAGTCTTCAACCTGTTTCTGAGTATTAGCTTTGGGTCAATTGTCACCAAGCCATCTGCAATGTAGTTATGTGTTCAAGAGAACAGTTCAAACAAACCATTCATCTGCAAAATATCTGTCATCCATTTTTTACCATCCCTAAGTCAGTCCTTGTCAATATATTTCTTCAAAACTTGATCTATGATTTCATGTTGTGGGCTTGCCTACGACAGATTTCTTTCTATCAACTTCAGCTCATTATCTAGAAATCGTCAGTACCTTGAAATCTGCATGCCCTAATGGCAGGTTTCTTGCCTTCAACGATAGGTTGCATCATTGACCTTCGATCAAAGGATTCTATGACATGTTCGACATCAGCTCATTTATTCACATTTCATGGATTGTACTGAGTACTTTGAGATCCATTGACATTACTGGTGGTTTCTCTCACACTTGTTAACAATTTACATCATTGACTGGTAATCAAGTGGTTTCTACCATGTTTGACTTCGACACATTCATTCACATGGATAGAATCGTACTAGTTCGGGAAGCAGAAATCAAGACCCTGGATCTAGTTTCTACCATCCAGGTTGCAAGGAATTTTGTTATTCATTATACAGTGGACTATTCATAAATAGATGGCTGTGACCATACTGTGTCTACATATGTCTATACTCTTGATGTATTGCAAAATCATTCCTGTATCAAAATAGTTTAGTCAGTTTTCTAGTCAGTTTTGATCCAAGTATGGGAATGCCTACCTCAACGATGATATGTTCACACACACACACACACACACACACACAGATATATATATATATATATATTGCATTGAATGTTTTTACAAGTTCCGACTGGGGTGTCCACAGGATGATCCTTGAAATGTTAAATTACTTCACTCTTCATAGATGACAAACTCTATCTTCATCTATTATAGACTCGCACTTTAGGGGGCAATCTGTTGCACTAAAAATTGTCACCTTGACATTCTGCAATCTGTGTGAGTCCATTACCACTCATACTTTCCTCCTTTGCAAGTCTTAAGCCTCAGTTCCTCATATCAAGCCTTGAAAATTAGACAAAGCCCTCAAAAGTCTTTAAAACTCTGGTTCCGCACTTTCTCTTTGCATTACCTGCGGTCCCGCACCTAATGGTCATGACTCCTGCGCACCTAATCACTCTGTCTCTGTGTTATGGGTGCGGACCCCTGTACAAGTTAAAAAGGTGTGAGTATATTCTAAAAAAACTCACTTTCAGTCATTTCTAGAAGCTTCTGGAAGGAATATTGAGGTGGAAAGTTCGCTCTCTTAAGGTTCATGCATCCCTTACCTTAAGGAGCTAATCCCTTGATGTGAGGAGCTTATCCCTTTGAAGGAGGATTCTATCCCTTCATAGGTGGACCTATAACCTCCTCTTCTGCACTATAAAATGAAGCATTGGGCTAGTTACTTGGGGAGGTTGAAAGCTGAATATTTTTGAGATGAAATGATGCTGGAACTTAGTCTTCTTTAGTTGAGTTTTATGATGAGAGATTACATACCTCTATGATCTCATTTGGAAGAGTGCAAGGCTTGTCAAAGTAAAGGAAATTCCTGTTTTGGACCCCAAGAAGAGCTTGTTCAACATCAAGGCTAAAAAGGTTGTAAGGTTCTTCTACTTCAAAGTTAATACAAATAAGTTTGTTTTTCTCAATAAATTGTTGATTTATGGTTTATTTTATGGATTCCTTGATCACCATAATAGACATGATTTATGATATTTGTTATGCAGGTGCTATTTAATGTTTGCTTGTTTGTGATTGCAGGTTCTCAAAGGTAATTCTTTCTAACGATTGGAGGATGGCTACTACGAACAAGCGTTGGATCTAAGGTGGGGTCTTAACACCTCTATAGTATTTATTTATAAATTACATATGTCTAGAGAAAGATAGATTTCTTTGTCCATTTGTGGCTAGAATATCTTTTGATATTAGGGAGATCAGCCTTGTTCACAAGATCAATTTATCCGGCCAACACCTAGCTGGTAGGTTGGTTCTGACAAAGGTCGTTCTTCAATCAATCCCTGTTTTCATTTTATCAGCCGTCCCAGCTCCCAAATGTGTCTTACAACAATTCAGGAATATCCAGAGAGACTTCCTTTGGGGCAAGGAGGAAACAAGGAAGAAATGGGCCCTTTTTTCTTGGGATAAAATCTGTAAACCCAAGAGCCACGGGGGTCTAGGCTTAGATGATCAGGATATTCTTAGTAAAGTTTTAGGAGCCAAATTTTGATGGCAATGGGTTAAAGAACTAGAAGCTCAATGGGGTAAGACTTGGAAAGAAAAATATGCAAGCTCATGGAAAACAAGTGATCTTATAAGAATGTTTGGAAACATAAAGGGCTCTTACATCTGGAATAAAGCCTGGGAGAATAGAAGCCTAGTACAAAAGGACAGTTTCTGGGAAATCAGGGCAGGAGATCTAGCTCTCTTCTGGGAAGACAAATGGCAACAAGAACCAACACTGTTACGATAAGACTTTATGAGCCTCAAGCAGGAAACAGACTCCTAAGGATTAAACAAAGTAAAGGATTTCTGGGATCTTCCTCATTACTCTGGAAAGTGGAGAAGTTGGAGAAGCATAGACTGCAGAGATGACAACCACATAAAAATAAAAGCAGAGGCACTCATGAGCATGTTAAAACAAAGGAAGATCTTGGTAACAGCGGAGCAGGATCAGTTAAGATGGGGCCTCAATAAAGAAGGCACCTTTAATCTTAAGGAAGCAAAAAGAATTATCCTGAACCTAGATTCTTGTGTTTCGGCGAAATCCTGACAACAACTTTGGAGTCATCAAGGGTGGATGAAGATCAAGTTTTTCATGTGGTTGGTACATCACAGGAAAATCTTAACTTGGGACAATATTAGGAAAATGGGTGTTATGGGGCCTTCTAGATGTCAGCTATGTGAAGCTCAAGAGCAGACAATGGAGCATATTCTCAACAGCTACACTTACACCACCTGGTTGTGGGATTATTTTGCCACCAATTTTCAACAGACAGATAGAGATAAAGGAAGTATCATTAATACCCTAAACAAGTAGAGAAGAAACTTTATGGAGAATAAGCTCCTTAATTTGGCCTGGGCCTTTACACTAAGCTTCATTATCTAGAATGTTTGGAAAGAAAGGAACAAAAGAATTTTCAAGGATGAAAAAACTATTCCTCTTCGCCTGTTGGATTTGATCTTGAAACAGATTAAGGAGATAGTTAGCACCATTGTTCGCAATTACCCCAAGAATCCTCCCACAGAGACTGAGTTGATAACTCTCAGGTAGTTGGGTATACAAGAGATCATTCCCCAAGGATTAAACAGGAAGGAAATAGCTTTGAAAATGGAAAAGGAGTTCTGGTATCCTCCACCGAAAGGTTATCTGAAATGCAATATTGATGGTGCGTCAAAATGCAACCCTGGAATAGATGGTTATGGAGGGGTGTTAAGAGATGAAGAAGGAAACATCATATTCATCTTCCACTACCATATAGGCAAAGCCACCAACAATGTGGCTAAATTAATGGCATTGGAACAATGCCTAGAGCTTCTGAAACTGGAACATAGCTCAAATGTCATTATAGAAGCAGACTTAGAGATCACCATAAACTCTGTAAAGAGAATCAGTTGCAGAACAATGTCGTAGAAATTCTCAAAACACTAGAAACTAATCCAAGTTTACCAAAGAATTCAAAAACATCTCCAGAGTCTTCGAACTGTTAGTTTCAACCATGTTCGACGAAAAGCCAATAAACTAGCGGATATACTGGCCAACCAAGTAGTGATTAATTCTGAATGCAGGATTGAGATGAAGTGGCAGGAGACGCCTCAGAGTAGATTAAAAGCTCTCTGCAATGAGAAAGCGGTAGAGGACAAAGAAACTTTTAGATACTGGGCCAGAGTGAAAGGCACGAAATAAAGTTTTCTCAGCAAGTTCGATCACAGTACTCCGGTATGTACCTTGGAGAAGGGTAAGCAAAGATTGGTCACAAAACACCCTGGTGTAAGTTGACCAGTCTCCTCTTTTTTTCGGACTGCAACACAGGTCAAATTACAGTCAGCTACAGTCTCTGGTGCAAGTTCCGAAGCGAGCTTGCACAGAAAGGGCGGTTGGATTTTTTTGGTAACGGAAATTTACCTGCAATCCTCTTGATGAACGGAAAACCAGGCACAAAGCAGTTTCCAGCTGATTGCATGGCTCCTGAGCGGTAAGTGGTATTAGAGATTTGGAAGCGATTCCATTAGGATTCCAAAACGTGGCAGGGGGTGGTAAGGAATGCTGCCCTCCATCGTGCACTAATGATCAGTCATCTTGGCAGTGCAATATTTCTCCAGGCTGTTGGATTTCGCAAAACGAATCAATGGTCAGAAATGACAGTGCTATTTTGTGGGCTCATGTCTTTTATCCACGAGTCTTATCAGGCTTTTCGGGACATTGGCGTGGGGGAGTGAGCAGAGTTTTCCATTTGGTTGGAGAATCATATAGTTCATCTTAATGTATCATTTGAGAGGTTAGCATTGAAAGTTGTAGAGGTGAGGGTCATGTCTATGGAAAAATGCCCTTGGTATTTCCTGAATCCAAGAAGATGATAGGTTTTTTGTATATGTTGTAACATTATTTATGGTTTAATGAAATAGAAGGATCGTCTCTTGCTTCAGCCAAAAAAAAAAAAAATATGGCAATTTGTTTTTATATATTGCTCATATTATAGTACGCATGTCATGTCATTAGATTATAGATCGATATAATGCGAGTTGTACAAATTGTACACATGCTATTTTTACATATTTTTTTGTAAATTAAAAAAATAAAACCCATAAAAAATATCTATTCAACACTTTAAACCAATGAGAAAATGGAATTTTTGAATTTAATTACAAACCATTTGTGTTTATGGTACATAGTAATTAATATATAATACTATTTTTCAAATTATTTATATTTACTGTACACAGTAATTAGTGATATAGTACATAATAATTAATAATAGAGTACACAAAAGTCAACTTTTGCCATCATTACACAATAAGAGGGCAGACATTTCAACCAATCATATTTGAGATAAATAGAAATAAATTTTATTTAAAAATAATAAATTTAGTTTTGTAATGTTACACTTTGGATAGATTTTAAATTTTTTTAGTCAAAGAAAAACTAATAGCAAGTCAATGAAAAACTAAATACTTTATATCCTCCCACCAACAAGTATAGATTTATTGATGCATAATCAATTATTATGTCTAGTGAAAAGTATTGAGCCAATAAGTATGTGAAAGAAGCTAGCATATATGTGAGGGTAGATAAAATAGTTTTGAAAATGGAATTAATGTTTTTTTTGGCAGAGAGATTTGTATGTGAGGGTAGATAATATAGTTTTAAAAATGGAATTGGATGGAGAGATTTGTTGTTTTTTTTCGTCATCACCGTCGTCACCACTATTATCATATTGATTTTGAAATGGTTAGTTTTTAGAATTTAAATAATTTTGACCAAAATATTTACGATTTATAGTCATATATCCTCTGATTTTAAGCTTTTGTTGTAAATTTTGTATTTATGGTTAAGTATGACTGTGTATTAATTTTATAAGACTTATTTAAAAATAGTTTATCAGTATGATAAATTGATAAAGGTTGAATGTAAATCTTGTATTTATAGTGCTACTAATAAAATAAATATTTGGAAATGATGCTGAAATTAAGCTTGGTTGAATGAGTTATGGTTGCAAGTTAATTGTTGATATTGATTACCACTCATTAAGTCCAAGGCATTTAATCTAAATGATTAAACCAACCTAGGTCCATCTTAACACCGGATCCATCAAGCGCCGAGAGGGATCAAATATCTCGAGGTGCAAACTTTTCCTCAAGTTTTGCACTCAAAAAATAAGTTTGCAAACCTAATTTTTGAGTGAAAAACTTGAGGAAAGGTTTGCACTTTGAGATATATGATCCCTCTCAGCGCTTGATCGATCCGGTGTTAAGATGGATCTAGGCTAGTTTCAGTTGTGTGCTATCATGCAAAATTTGTTGAACATCTAATTATTTTAATCATTATAAATATGATAAATATGTCTAACATTAATTTGGTCAATTTAATTTAAAATTTTATTAGTTACCTCAGTTTGTTGAGATGAGAGAGACTGTTAGTAACTTGAATGATGAAAATGATGACATAAAAATTTTGAGTGAAAAGTACCAATGTAACAGTTTTGATTGATAGAAAATGTGAATAATAAGGATATAGTCATTTACAAACAATCTTCATTGCGATCAATCTCAAACTATTTTCTTCTACTGTTCCTATGTCACACCTATTAGTTTTTTCCATTTTCTTATAATGATCATATGAAAAGAGTAGTTGGAATCATAGACCATTCATATGTTTAACTCGAGCTACTGTAGTAAACAACATACCTTATCTATGTTGCTCTCCAATATTAATAGTAGTTTTCTCCAAAGTCAATCATTGTGACTTATGGAGTGTTAAACCCAAAATATTTTTCAATGGTAGTTTTTTTCTATTACTGCATTTGAATGCAAATCAATTAACAATGTTGAATGATGGAAAATGGGAATAATAAGAATGTAGCCAATTATAAATAGTTATAGTTTCAAGAAGAAAATATTTCAGGTAAGAACACATTTTATTTAGGATGAAAATTCAAGTATTGTATTTATGGTTGAATTACTATAACACATAAGTCAATGCACATCATGAATAATTTTTATATGCTTACACTAAGAGAGAGTGTGTATATTTTGGGGGTGATAAGGAGAGACAAGGGGAGATAGAGATATAGTTGGGGAGGGAGAGAGGCAAGAAGAGAGAGGAAAAGAGGTAGGGAGGAAGAGATATAGATATGGAGAGAGAAATGTTAGAGAGAGAGAAGGGGAAGAGAGAGAGAGAGAGAGGGAGGGGAAAGGGAAGGAGGAAGATAGATATAGATAGATATGGAGATAGAGTGTGCATGTTTATGGGGTGAGATAGAGAGATAGAGGAGAGACAATGGGAGATAGAGATATAGATGGAGGAGGCAGAGATGTGCTTACACTGAAATCAATGCACACTATCAATCTAATTACTTTGAAATTAATGTACATCATACATTTAGTTGCATCAAATTAGAAATCAACATTTACACTAAAATCAATGCACCTAGTGGAAACAATCAAATATGATTAGAAATCAACATCTATACTGAAATCAATGCATCTAGTGCAAGCAATCAAATAGGATTAGAAATCAATATCTACATTGAAACCAATGCATCTAATGCAAGAAATCAAATATGAGTAGAAATCAACATCTACGTTGAAATCAATGCATCTAGTGTAAGGTATTAAATAGGATTAGAAATTGATATCTACACTGAAATCAATGCATCTAGTGCAAGAAATCAAGTTAGAAATCAATATCTACACCGAAACCAATGCATCTTGTGAAAGCAATCAAATAGGAGTAGAAATTAACATTGACACTTAAATCAATGCATCTAGTGTAAGGTATTAAATACGATTATAAATCGACATCTACACTGAAATCAATGCATATAGTGCATGTGATATTAGAAATCAGCAACTACATTGATATCAATACATCTATTTTAGTGAAAATCCAAAATATTCATGACTTTCTAGATCTAAATTCTATGTTTGTATTTGTCTATGTGTGTCTCTTTCTTCTTCCCTCTCTCTCCACCTTCCATTATGTTTCTATCTCCTTCCCCCTCTCTTTCTCTCTCTTCCCCTCCCTCTCTTCCCCGTCTCTCTCTATCTGTCTCTCCATCCATTTCTCTATATTTCTCTTCTTCCCTCTCTCTCTCTCGGCCATATATATCTATACCTTCCTCCATGTCTCCTTATTTGTCTCTCTATCTCATCCCCCTAAACACATGTCACGCTCTCTCTCTCTCTCCCAATATCTATCTATCTATATATCTATCTCTCCCTCTTCCTTTCCCTCTCTATCTCTTCCCCTTCTCTCTCTCTCTCTACCCCCTCCATTTATATCTCTATCTCCCATATATCTCTCTGCCTCCCTCCCTCTCTCTGCCTCTCTCTTCTACCCTCTCCCCCGCCCCATTTATATCTCTATCTCCCCTTGTATCTTCTTCTCACCCCAAAACATACACAATCTCTCTCTCCATATCTATCTATCTCTCTCGCCCTTCCTCTTCCTCTCCCTCTCTCTCTTCACCTTATCTCTCCCTCTCTCCCTCTCTCTCTCTCCCCCTCACTGACTCTCCATCTCTCCCTTGCCACTCCCTCTCCACCTTTCTCTCTCTATGTCTTTGTTCCCCTTCCAAATCAAGCTCTCTCTCCCCCTCTCTCTCCTCTCTCTCAAGTCCTCTCTCTTTTTCCTTCCTCTCTCTCCCCTTCTCTCCCACCTCCCTTCCTCTCTCCCCCCCATCATACACCACTCTCTCTCCACTCTCCAACTCTGTCACAATCTCTCTCCTTCTCTCCCTCCCTCTCTCATTCTCTCTCTCCCCTCTCTCCCCCCCTCCATATCTATGTCTCCCTGTCTCTCTCTTCCCCTTCGTTCCCTATCTTTATCCTATCATTTACTCTCTCTTCCCTCATCTCCTCTCTCCCTTGTCACTCCCTCTCTTTCCCCCTTCAAATCCATCTCTCTACCTCCCTCTCTGCCCCTCATCTCTCTCTTTCTTTCTCTCTCTCGCTGTGTCTCTCACCTCTTTGTCTCTCTCCCACATTCTATTCCCCCTTCCATCTCACTCTCTTTCTTAAATATGATCCCATTGTATTGTATTTAAGAAAGTAACTAAATTAATAAAAGAATTAATTGGTTGTAAAATATTAAACCTATATTTTGGATTAATCATGTTACAGAAAATACAATAATAAAAAAACTAAAATAATCACACACTATCTTTCCTCTATCATTGTTAATCACTTTTCTTTCTCACTCAGTTTGGATCCTTGGTTAAGATGCATCTATCCCAATTCATTATAATATTATTTATATTATATAAATTTTACATATGTATATATAAAACTTTTCTCATTTTTAATTTATTTAAAACCTCATTTAATCTCTATGAAAAATATTGTCTTAGAGTCATCGAGGATGGAGGTTTATCTATACCTCCAAAGTAATCTATCACCTATTCTTCTCTCAAATTTAATTAAAAAAATGTTATAAATAAAATTAATTTAAAATATTTTTATTTTTAGATAAGTTATTTATTTTTGAGCACTGTGGTATTGATAAGAATGGTTTGACCATGTAATTGTAACAATTAAAAGCCTAGATCCATAACACAATAATCAAAAGTCTAGATGGCCCATGATATTGATAAACCATGGTAGTAGTCCATGGTATTATAATTTTCTTTCCTCCTCTCCCTCCCTATCTTTCTCTTGTGGGTATTGGCCCATGGTATTGTAAAAAAACCTACTTATAAGCTAATAATATCCATGGTGAATATTCATGATTATGTTTTTATTTGCTTATTAATTAAATTTATAGATGGAACACATCTATATTAATTGCTACAAATAAATTGATTACATAAAATATAATATTACAGTATTATATGTTACCCAATATTTATAACCATTCCCACCTAATAAATAGTGGCCGGGGGTGGGGAGAAATACTAATTAAAATGTAATATTACTAAATTTTACCTAATATTTCAGTTCACACCCATATTACATTCTACTGAATATTTCCCCTCACTCCTACTAATTTTATTGAGCACCTTCCATTATATTGAGTTTTCCTTCCTACAACTGAAAACTTGAAATTTACCTGATTATTATTATTATTACAGTATTACAGAAATCCTAAACACCACAAAGTTTAACTGGTTAGTATTACAGGATATGCCCAATTGAATCATCAACTTCCTTTAACTAATTTCCTTTGTTATTCGATGAATAAGCTAATAGATCTCTTTTTAAATTGTATATATATCATTTAATATTTTTTAATGCAAAATTACATGACAACATGTCCCTCATATACTAGGCTATATAGTGCCTCTCGGCCCAAAAATCAAAGGTTTATTTTTTTCTTAGACATAGTTATATTTTTTCAATCTTTTTAATTAAATTTTCTAATGAATGTCACATCCACAGAAGTCATTTGAAAAGAGTTATTGTTCTTTGGACACGTGGTATTGATAAGAGCCAAGGTATTGGCAAGTGGTATTGATAAGAACCATGGTATTGGGAAATGGTATTGTAAGAAATCCTAATTACAAGTTAAGAATCTCCATGTTAAGGTGGAGGTAAATCTCCATAATAAAAAATATTGTTACAAGTTTTTTTAAATGTATATATATGATTGCACTAGTTATGAGGTGAATGATAGAAATTTAACCTCTATCAATTTTTTTTAGAATATGTTAATGAGGATTACAAGTAATTAAAATTACAATCAACTTTTTTTTATTCTCAAATAATTCTCTTTATTTAGATAAGTATTTTTTTTTTCTTTTCTTTCATTTTTAAATTAGATTCAGATTAATCAATATAAAAATAAGAAAATAATAATAATAAAAACTTATCACTTCAAATTAAAAAATTCAATTATTACACACATATCTATAATTTTTAAAAGTATTTTATAGAATATTAAAATTATAAATTTATTTTAATAAAATATAACTTTCTAATTTAAACGCTCTGTATTCACAGATAGATATAAATATTATTATTCATCCATTATTATTCAAATTTCACTAATTTAATCATAGTTTGTGATAAGTAAGGCGTACAAATTTGAATCCCATTTAAAGTATATAATTTAAATGATACTTTTAATTAACTAATTTAAAATATTATTTTTTTATTTTGATTTTGTCCATATAAAATTGCAATAATTAAAAATAATATAAATAGTGATTAAATTAAATACAGTGATAAAAAGAGTGCTTACGTAAATAAAGTGATAGAAAATGGTGCTTAACAGAATGTATATGTTATTTTTAATTTTAAAAATAAATTTTGTTAAGGTATATTAACTAAGTCATATAATATATATATATATATATAATGTATTTATTTATTTAAAGAATAATATTCTCCAAACAGTTTAAATTTAAATTTAAATTTAAAAATAAAAATTAATATGATTTATTTTTTAAGATAGTACTAGTATGAGATTTATTTTTTTATAAGAATTAAAAATTAAAAAAAATGAAATAACAATTATCTATGTAATCAATTCTTAACTGAATTTCAAGAAATATCACTATACACACGGAATCAATATTTTGATAAAAATAATGTTAAGAAACAATATTGGAAAAAAAGAAAGATGTGAATCTTTCCAAAAAACTATAATGAAAACCAAACTAATAAAGAAGTGTCTTGTAAATATACATGTTTCTTGTAATAATATATATCCAAGTGCACAATGTCCACGGTGTTGAATTGTCTATGTTATTATATAAAATCTCATTGATATACATTATTATTATTTTGTTGTTTAAAGAATTGAAAAAAAAAGATAGGTTAAAAGAATTCATAAACTTTATTAATTTGAATAAATCATTCATCACAATTTTTCTTTCTTCGTTATGCCAATATAGTCGTAAGTTTTGAGAAATCGATATCGGGGCTTCTTGTAAGAAATTCTTATTCATATAGACATTCTCTATTTACTGTAATTCTAAGTTGATATTGGATGGAAAGTCTCCCATCATTGCGGCATAGTGAATTTTGTAATTACTAAGTTGATATTGGATGAAGAGTCTCAAATCATTGCAAAGTGATTATTGTAGTTTGGAATAAATTATTCATAATAAATTTTCTTTCTTCGTTATGTAAACATAATCGAAGTTTTGACAAATTGATCTAGGGGCTTCTGGTAAGAAATTCTTATGTATACTGGCATTTTTATTTATTGTAATTGTTAACTTGAAATTGGATGGATAGCCTCAAATCATTGTAAATGATTTTTTATTTTTATATTTAATGATTTTTTAAATTTATGTATTAAAAGTGAAAATAGTTTTTTCTATTAAAAATTATTTGTAATTATTTCATACATGAATTTAACAAAAAATGTAGATCAATAAATTTTAAAATAGAATATTTTAAATATTTAAAATTTTCAAAGTTGCTATCTATTAATTGATTTATCATTTCCATGTTACTTTGAGCTTATTAAACTATTTCTTCTTATTTTATAGGTGAGTGTATGGAGTTGGGTTACATTTTTTTTGCAAAGCTAGAGTGTGTTTTGGTGAAAAATGATCCTCTACCAAGTAATTTTAAGCGATGAATCGAGTAATTTTTAAGTGTTTGATCAAGCTTTTTAGGCACTTAAAAAGAGCTTGATCTAGGGCTTCAACAAACCCTCGATTGAGTTATTTTCTAGCCCGAGTTAGAGGCTCGATCAAGCATTATTTCTTATTAAAAACCCCACCTGCGACCTGCGCAAGTCCTTTTGCTTACACTACAAGAAAAAATGGAGTTAGGCAGAAAATTTGTAAGCTCGACTGAGATGGAGGAACTCAGTCCATCAACCTCGGCAATGACCCAGAGGCTCAAGCAAAGGTAGGTTTCCTGTCGTTTTGGTCTCTTTTATTTAATTATTTTGCAAAATAAAATAAATTAATTTGAAATAAATACCTACCATACAAAATCTACAAAAAACAATCATGAAAACCACCATTAAAATCAAAAAAACCCACCAATAAAACCCTTGAAAACCATAAAAGACAACCTAGAAAACCACCAAGAAAACCCTTTAAAACCATCCCATAAACCTATAATTTAGGTCTTTTTAATTTCTTTTAAAGAAGTTATCTACAATAGTATCATGTTTATTATAAAAATTTTCTATAGTAAAAAAATTAACTTTTAATTATTGTAGGTTTTAAAGTTTTTTTTATGAATTTAGTGAAATAAATGAAAAAAATAAAATGGATATTTTGTTATTAAAAATGCATTTTAAATTTCGAACAAATATGACTAGAAATATACCCAAAACAATTTCAAAACAAAAAACATTTAAACTATAACCAATAAATAAATAAATTAGAAGCTTTCGATTAACATCAATGAAATAATTGTTCATGGTAAGCCTCTATTAAATGAAATTAAGGGAAAATTTTGTTCATTTTTTATTTTAAATTTAAATTAAATTTATATTTTAGATATTTCTTTCAAATAAATATGTAACGTGTTTAAAAATTATATTCCAAACAAAATAATAACTAAAATTTAAAATCCAAAACTATTTCTTATTATTAGTAATTAAATTATTATATATATATATATATATATATATATATATATTATATATATATTATATATATACACATACACATACACATACACATTACACGTTAGTATAACTTTATGTTTTGTTTATAAGCTTTAGATTAAACCTAATGAATAAAATTGCTTCATGATAAGCCTCTATTAAATCAAATAATAAAATTTTTATATTCATTTTTTATTTTTAAATTTAAATAAATTTATATTTAAATTATTTTTAAAATAAATATAGTAATGTGTTTTAAAAATTAATTATAGTCAAATAAAATATTAACTAAATGGGTAGGTCATCGGTAACTTATCAAACCGTTGGTTAATAATTTATGAGATTTTCTTTAACATCGAGCGATTTGAATTATGAATTTAGGCACTGGATCAAGCGTTTTAAGCGCATGATCCAACTCCTAAAGTCCTAAAATTCATAGTTTCAACACCCTTTTTGTAGATTTCTCTGCAACCCCATTTTGTACCCTAGCGGATTTAGGGCAGAATTTGTCTTTAAGTGGCAGAGTTGATAATGTTGGATTGGTAAAAGAATCCTCTATCTAATGGCATATGAGTTTGAAACTTTCCAATTCATATGATATTTTTCATCTAATTTCCTGTAAACATAATGTTTGAAATTTTTTTTGACAGTTCCAAAGGGACTGAATAAAAAATCAATGACATAAAAAATGCACAACAAAAAATTTCAGAAAATACTACGATTTCTCTTCAAAATGTTACTCTTTCTTTTTCTATTTATTTAAAGTTTTGAAAAAAATAATAAGTGAACACATGTGTCTCAAAAATGCAATTGAAATATTAGGTTGTCATCTTACAAAAATAAAATATAATTTTGTATAAAAAAAAATTAATATGAAAAACTTAGTTCTCTCTCTCTCTCTCTCTCTCTCTCTCTCTCTCTCTCTCTCTCTATAATATATATTATATATAATATATATATATATATCTATATATATTAAAATACACATTTTTAAATTAAGTTATACTACTTGAACACACACATACCTCTTAATATGTGTGACAATTTGCAATGACAAGTATTGCATTTAATGGAAAATTGAGAGATTATACGACACCTTTGCCTTTTTGCAAAAAATATCATTATGACAACAACATAATTCTCCACATATTGTATTTTTACTCCAAATCAAAATTCACAATTCTTATATGAATTTTGAGGGCTTCAACTTGATAAAAGAGGAAAAACTTAAGTATTATCGCCACATTTGATCATCTTCATACATTCATCTTTACCAAAATATAATTAGGACCAACAGAGAAGCACAACCAAAGAGTATGATGGTTATCCATGTAGATACAAACTTTAAATTAATCCTAAGATTAATTCATTAAGCATATTAATTTGAAAAAACAATTTCACACCAGAACTTACTTGCATTTTATTAAACATCATATATAAATATAACCAGTGTTAGTTTAAGATAGAAATTCTATCTTAACCATACAATCAGCTAGTTGAGAAAATATCTCAACCAAACACCAAAGTAGGAGTTATTTTATTTGGACTAAATCTCTCAAATCCAACTAATTAACAATTAATCAACTCACATAACAATTACATTTATGATGATGAATTTCATTCAATGTGCACAAGACAAGTAAGAGTTAAATCTCCAAGTCTCTCCCTTAACCAATGTTTGTCTTTGATATTCAGGTTTGCAAAGTCTTCATTAGCTTCTTTAAACATATTTGAAATATCATAGATCAGACTCCATCAAGTTGTCTCTTTAAACATCTTCGAAATAGCATAGGTCAAACTCCATCAAGTTGTCTCATAACCCTTATGAAGGCGTGGTTGGAAAACTCGATTGCCAAGTTCCACTCCAAAACTCCTAAATTACCAATATCTTGAAGTCAATTATTGAACATCGTCCCAAGTTTCAGCATAACCTCATGAGAAGATCACTCCCATGTCTTCAACAAATGAGGGATCATTCTCTAAATCCACCACTACCAAACTAGGTGGACAACCATCCATATTGAATTTTACACCACTTGATCTCTTAAAATGATTACTTCAGACGAATCAATCACTTATTCGGAATAAAAATTGAGTTACTAGTCATTCTATGGATGAGCTCCCATTTACCGAGATACATGAATGTCAACCGTTATACTTCCTAATTGTATAAAAAAATCATCTAAATACAAAATACATCTAAAATCAGTTATTACAAAATAACCCCATTCATCTAAATTTAAAATTCACAATAATTAATTTTCGCAAACAATTTTTTACAAAACAAACTTCCGATGGTTTATAGAAAATCTATTACTAATTAATATGGTTGTCCCTTATAACACACACTAACAACAACATACCATAAAGTAAAATAGAACATCCATGTAATTCGACCAACGCTCATGCTCTTATCATTTGACCTACCATCCAGCTTGGCAGTGAACCAGTCTTTAATCCAATGAGATGGAAGTCATCAATAAAGCGACAATGCCAACAATAATTCCTGAGGTGCAAGCGACTGTGAAACTTGAGGGATGAAGTCAAATCCTTTTGAGTGGGTCATCGGAACAAAGATCTCATTTGCACAAGCCCGGTTGAAAATTAGATTGCATTTGAATTACGTTGTGTTTACTTGCTGCGAAGAGACAAACGTACGAAACCAATGAAATATCGTCAAAACATGTGAGTCTGCAAGGCATCTGCCATGGCTTCTTTGAATGGTTAACGAGACAGCTCTCGTGAATTTTTTTAACAATAGATCCAAAAGGTCGTGGTGTTGCCCCATAATAGACGCAGGGGATTTCCATCAAGAGCATGCAAGCCAAAATATTCTGATTCTCAATCCTGCTGGCATTTCACATCCAAGCAAATAACTCTTGTCCAATGAAACCTCAAGATTAACCTTTGAGGAATCCAGAGCTGCAATCATAGCGAGACAGATCACGAACGCGACTCTCACTCTTAGCAACTCGTGATTTTGTGTAGGACCACAAAGAAGCTTGCATTACATGCTTTGATATAAGTCAGTGGGCTGGTTCATTCCTCCACGTAGCCACAAAAAATCTAAAACTGGCCGCTCAACAGAAATGGCGGAACAATATGAGGCACACAGGGTGCCACTTGAGTGACATTTTTCTTTGAAAGGGCTAAATATCACACACCACAATATGCTTAGCGAAACGCGTGACTCATACCAATTAAATTTATACATTCAATAATAGGTATCAAATGACTTATTACAATTATTGTCATATCAATTAAATAACATAAAATTATATAATTTATATTATTTATTATTATAAAAAATAATATTATTATTTTAAAAGTGTGTAATTTTTTAGTTAAGGAGATTTATGTTTATTTTGGTATGGAAATTATTAATTTGTTAAATAGATTTTTTATAATACCATGGTTTACTATACCACAGGTCCAAAACACTTAACTTATTTTATGACAACATGTTCACATAATTTTTTATTTATCACATTAATTAATAACCAAAAAAACATAACATTTTATAATTAATTTAAAACTTGATTTAATAATTAATAAAAATATTTTAAAAATTTTATGAGTTAAAATCTTTTTATATATTTAATAATTTTTATTTCATAAAATTAAAATTTAAAAAACTTATTTTAAATAAATATATATCAATTTAAAATTAATAATTTTTTATTCACCTTGAATAAAAAAATAGATGATCTAGATGAATGAAAATCGAAGAATAGATGATCTAAATGAATGAAGATCGAAGTAGAATAGAAAAATAGATGAATGAAGATGAAGTAGAATATTCTTAGTTGAATTTATTGTTTATGTATTTTGACAAAAAGCTAAAGAAACGTTATATAATTTGTAAACTCAGTGCGCATCATTTTCACTTTTGTTTTTACAAAACTGAAGTCATCAGAGTCAAGTACGACACTTTGCAGACAAAAAACATAACGAGTCCAAAGTGATAAAAGTATTTTTTTTGTTTTTCAAGTGTCATGGAAAAAACTCGGGGAAATTATGGCAATTAGAGTCTGCAACTCAGAGTCTATGGTCCGGGAGGATGACCCTTTTGAATCCCAAGCAGCTTTGGAGTTTGGTTGTCACAGTGTTGTGTCTAACCGACACCAAAATTCAATTCAACTTAAGTGACTATGCTCATCCCTTCAATGCTCTCCTCGTGAAAGTCCGAGTTAGTAGCAATAAAGCCGGGTCAGATTAATAGAGCTACAATAACGTTGGATCATAGTAAATTCGTACCGACAAATATTGTGAAATTTTGAATACAAAAATACCCAATGTCATGTTGAATGTCACCCACAACGAAATAAGTCAGCTTCAAAATTAGTTTAGGGGAAGAGGGGGTGTTCTTTATTCTCAAACAGAAAAGAAACATAACATGAAATGTATGGTACATGGAGTGCCTCGCCTGCCTGTGGGGGTAGGTTTTATATGGTTCCGAAGCCTGTACTATGTGGGTTTTAACTTTTTCCTTCGTAGAATTTCTTTAACTTTCAATGAACCGCTTAAAAGTAAGCAAATATTATATTAACTAAAATTCCTTAAACTTTTAATAAATCGCTTAAAAGTACGTGAATATTATATTAAGTGAGAGAAGAAATACGTTTTTTTTTTTACTTTTACAGTGAGATAATCTTATATTGAGATAAATTTTGGCACAATGCGATGTTGGATAATGGTTGATTTTCATATTGAGATATTTTTTGTCACAATGTAATGTTGGACCATGGTTGACAATGGAAGACCATGGTTGTCACAATGTGATGTTAGAATACGAGACAATCTTTGTCGCAAGTGCGACCATAGTTGACCATGACTGAGCATGGTTGACCATGCTTGATTCACATATTGAGATAATCTTTGTCACAATGCGACATTGGTTGGTTTTTATATTGAGAGAATATTTGTCCCAAAGTGACATTGGATCATGCTTGACCATGATTATAAACTCAATGGATTTGTAACACACCCAAATATTAATACTATAACCCTATGAATAATATTATACCCTAGGAATATGAATCCTTAGATTAATAAATCCAAGGGATTAATACTAAAAACCAAAGGGATTATAAACCTAAGGGAATGATATTACACCCTAGGGATAAATATTATAAACTGTAAAAGAAATATGGTTGACCAAGGTTTTCTATCATCGATTTTCATACTCACACAATCTTTGTCACAATGTGACATTGGACCAACACATTAAATCCTCACATTTTTAGCTAAAATGTAAACGAATTACATATTAATAATATGTTCAATAATATTAAAAATATTGTACAATATTTAATTCAGTGTAAATATATATTCAAATTCAATATTTAATTTTAATAACCACATTTTTTCCAAAATTTCGGCATGATTTAGAAGAAATTTGGCAATTTTGTTTTGATATTACAACTATAGAGTTCAAGAATTTGCGATGTTGTAGGGGTTCTTGACGGTCATGTTGTACCGGCTACAACCACCCTCCAAAATTTTGGCTCGCATGAAAATTTTAGAGCCTACATTGGATCCTACAATTGACCATCGTTGGTCGCTTGTTGGTAAGTTGATGATTTCAATCTCCCCTCCTTGATCTTAAGAGTTGTTTGTGCTCTCTTCTTTATGCAACATGTGTCATATTTTGGGCATAGGGGTTGTTGTTTGTCGTGCAAAGGGAATGTTGTTTTGCTTCAAGGGAAGGCATGTGTGCATAAGTGGTTGTCATCACATAGACATGTTTCACACTCACTTCACACACTCTTGTCACAAAGGTTGTTGCATCAAGCGAGGTATGTCTTATGCATTCTAGATGGTCTATGTCGTGTCACTAAGTATTCGTGTGTAATCACAGTCGAGTGTTATCATTATTTACATCTGTGTCACTAATCTCACACTTAGCCATTTCCCAAGAAAGCTAGCCTCACTCAGCTTCTTGGAACTTTGTACTTTGCTTCTGCAACCATCACACTTCCTCCATTGCTTGTCGAAACCCCACAACCCACAGAGACCTCAGCCAACACTGCTCTCTAGAAATGCACAAAGCAATGAGGTAGCCAACACAGCTCTCTAGAGATATGTAGAGTAGTCCAGCTACCTTCCATTCACAAATTGCGTAGAGGTGTCCTCGCAGGAACCCTATCTCGTAGCAGTGTCTTGAGCCTCAAAATTGTGCAGTGTTTTCCAAGTTGTCATGTTGGTATTGTATGCAAAAACTACGTAGATGGGCCTCCAAGGACCTCATTCTGACAACAGTCACTCCCCGTTGAAATAGCGTTGATCCATCACCTAGTGACTACACGAAAATGTGATATGCTGGGATCACTCCCAAGGAGTTGGTGAGAAGGACCAAGATACCAAGTAATGGAAAATATCAGGACCACATGAAAACTCCGTTGGATACATGATCATCTTGAGAGTAAGTATGGTAGGTAAATAAAACCTTCCAAAGTACATCTCTTAGTTAAGTTTGCAAGACTAGTTATCATTGTCATATCATCCTATCCTTAGTAACATGCATGTGTGCAAACACAACAAGTCATGTCATGTGTTTCCTCTACATGTCTTGCTTCCTTTTCACTTGTTTGAACAACTGTCATTTTCAACATGTTGATTTTTATGTCATGCTTGCAACCTCATTCTCGTGATGTTGAAGGTTATGTTGGAATTGTATTTCCTATGTAAGCATATGTCGTACTCACACACGAAGTTGTATGCATGTCACCCAAGTGTCGCCGCGGTCGTTCAATGATCTATCTCAAGTGTCGCACTTATCGCCTACACCTGTTGGTCAGTCACACTAAGCATGTTGTCTTGCTGGTTCGAGATGTCTTGTCATCGATTTGTGTTGAGTGTGTTTTTGCAAGGTCGTTGTCCAGCCCAGATGTTGGAGGGTGATTCGATCAACAATCCCAAAATAATCCAATTTCTCTTGCAACGAGTAATTGAATATCTCAAGAAAGAAACCACCTAGTCTCTAGAATTCGTGTCCCTCACTCAACTCCTTTTTTTAATTTGAACATCAAAATATATACATTTTTTTTCACGAAGTTCATAAGAAAAATGCAATTGAGGTTGTCACACTAAGTTTGAGCATAGCGAAGGAGATTGGTGACTAGTAGGTTGGTGCCTACACAATATCTTGCTGATTTGGTGGTCAGCTAAGGAGGTTATTGTCTCCAGTAGGTTAGTGCCTACTAGCTATGTAACAATAGGTTGGTACCTATAGACACTTATCCAGATAATTTTTTGTGCTTTTCTCCCACAAGGGTTTTCACATTAAACTTTTCATACCCTAATTTGAGCTTACATTCGTTTAATATTTTGAAGTTAATGAATGATTGATGAATGATCATTTAAATATAAAAATGATATTATATTGATTCATTCACCTATGGTAGAAGCATAAGTTCAAGAAAGGCTTGTTAAGCCACACGTGGAGGTGACTCTAGCAGACCAAACCCACATCTTTAACCAATTACAACGTCAACTTAAGGGGGTACATGTTTCACATCCCAATAAATGAAGTATGCATGGTTTGGTACAATGTATAATCAGCAACAACTACTCTATTTAAAAAAAAATCAAAACCTTTATTTTTCACATTAGAATAACTATTATCAAAAAAAAAGATCAAAACCTTTATTTTTCACATTAGAATAACTATTATAGCTTGTTTTTTCCACATTGCCTTATCATAATAGCAAGTTTGTACCTTTAAAAAAATGATAAATAAAATAGATATAAATCAAGGTTAGATAGATTGGTTTTTATTATCATTGGGCATATTTTTCACTTTATATCTGGTGAATTGAATGCAAATTTGAACCATTTGTTTGTTTCACCATACAACATTTTCATTAAAGATGAAGATTTCCATCCCCATACAAGTAAGTTATCATTAAAAAGTATTGTCTACTCACTATACATTACTTTTAGTTGCTAATTTTACTATTTTAGAGTCAAACACTTATTTTTTAGCCTCATTTAAAGTTTATTTCATAATTGGAATTTTCTAGACACTTGATCTAGATGGATGTGGTGCCAAATCCCTAGAAAACAAAACTTGAAAGTTATCATTTTTGTTGTTATAGGTTGGAATTTGGTCTTAAAGGGCCTATATTTCATCTCCTAACCCCCATATCCATAGATATATAATCAAGGAGTGTTTTCGCACTCATTAGGTGGTTGTTTAGAGAAAAATAGGTTGTGGTCATTGCTATCTAGTACAATTTTTGTAGTCTAATGTAACAAGAGAATAACCTAATTTGGTTCATAAATCCTTAACCAACTTTCTAAACCAAGAAATAGCACCATAACCAGTTAAGCATTTTTTCTCTACATCAGATTTAGATGGTTACCTGTTATATTTCACATTATTTTGTGTAGTTTTATTTGTTGTTTTAGTTTTATATTACATTATCACACACAAAAATAATGAGGCAACCCTACGAGTTAACTCTTCCACCTCTTTTTAACCCCATTTAAGGCACAACTCTTATTTGGATTTGATTGGGATATCAAATGGGACTCTTCCCTTGACATTTTAGGAGGAAGTTCGGTCTAAAGGGTGAAGGTTTGGATCATGGTGCTTGCCTTATGTGTGTCATCCAATAGATACAATAGACCTTTCGAACCTTGTTAATATGATCAGTAACAAGAGCACTACATCTGTTGCCTCCTTGGAAAATTCATAGATTGAATACCCTCGTGGGAATTGAGCAGTCAATAATCCTCATTGGTAAGCCCAAGTCTTGAGAATACACACACACACACACACACACACACATATATATGTTAGGAAAAATGGTGGTAGCTCTGAGTATTAGGGTTTTGAGCATAGGAAGATCTTGTGGGTTATTTTAATTTGTGGCGTGCAGCCACATAATCAAGTCAAGCGATTGAGGACTATTACTGAACATAGAAGGAAATCACCATATCTTTCAAGGAAAAGGTCAAGGACTCGTCTATGTGATCCCAGGGGTGGTATGGTTACCATCACCCTAAAGCTCCCACAACTCTTCAACACCTTCAGATGGTAAAGTGGTTGGATATGAAGTGTTGGTCAAAGGGGATTACTTGGTTCATTTATTAAACTCTTAACTTCTTTCCTAAAGGGATTTCTTTTTCTCTATAGGGGGTGACTTTCGACGAAGATGTCTAGTTGAGCATATCACGTGATATGTTATGTACATGTTTTTTTAGCACATTACTGTTATCAAATTGGATTAGGCATGTATCGCCCCTTCCTCTAGTCCTTTTAGGCCGCAAGTTTAGATCAATGCTTACATAACCCTAAAATCTCTTAGAATAGTGGAAACCCACTTAAAAAACCCTCTATGCTTATTAATATTGGTTGTGAGGAGGGTTAGAAGAAATGGAATAGGAGGATTTTTTTTATTTTTGTTAAGACCCTTAATAGGAAGTCATTCCTTTTTTGGGTCTTAAGTATGGATAATGTGGTGAATCTAAAGTAGGATATAGAAAATTAGTTGGATTTTCCTACAGATCTATAAAGTCTTCTTCATGAAGGGAAGCAACTTCCAAGTGTATTTCAATTACATGATTACAACATTTCCAGAAATTGCACCATTGTGTTGAATTTAAGGCTATAAGGGGGTGATTTGGGATAAAATAACGTAAGACGTTTAGTCTCCTACAAGGATGTGACATGAGGTAAGGGTTCTAATCGATCAGATCTACCACAATACACTCATAGATCATACATTGTATAACAACAATAGCAGGCGCCCACCATGGAGGTAAACCTAATGGAAGTAAATCAACTTTTCTCTATTGTTCAATCCAAAGTAGTGATTTGTATATTCAATAGGTTTTGGCCCAAGTCCGATGCTTTGCATCAATGGGTTTTTCAACCTAGACCAACCACTCTGACATATACCTATGCTCATAAGGTTTTTCATTATCGAGTTCAATACACGAGATGACTTGGAGAGAGTTTTGAAGGAAGGGCCCTGGTTTTGGCGAAGTGCAGGGATTTTCATCACCCATGCGTTCCAAAATTTTGATTCCAAAACAGTAGTGGTCTCAACAATGTCAGTATGATTGAGGTTACCAAATCTTCCCCTTCCCTTTTGGAAACACAAGGTTTTTGAGGATATTGGAAACACTTTGGGGTGATTTAGAAAGATGGACTCTAAAAGAATGGAGAAATGGTTATTTAATTTTGCCATAATATGTGTGGAAATGGATCTATGTAAAAGTCTACCTGATTGCATTTAGATGAAACATAAAATATGACATTTAGATGTTTTTCATGCTACTAAACATGACATTTGTAGGACACATGCCCCCAAGCAAAATAACACCCAAAAAAAAAATGGGTAGGAACACAAAGAAAAAGGATGACAACCTTTTGAATTCTTCATCATTAAGGAGGAAGAAGGGGAAATCACAGAGAACCCATCAAACCAAGAAGAACAAAGTAGTCATATACATGTTGGAAATACAACATACAAATAGAATGGTATAGAATTGAAAGTGATATATGAATCAAATCAACAAAATATTGTGGCACACAAAGAGGATAGGTTGGTGGGTACAAAGAGAGTTCATGCTTTGAAAAGTTATGATTAAGACAAAGAACCCCCACATAGACAACTGCAAGCGAATTGGCAATGATCTCAACCAACGCAGAGTAAGGGGTGTGGCAAAAGGTTCAAAAGAAGAAAGGAAAGAAAGAGAAGTGATTACTACAACACTTAATTTCTCATATTTTCTTTTATATTTTTAAGTTTTCTTAAGCACATATGTCAAAAGTTTGCTCTTAATGAATGCCATTAACATCTACAAAACTTATTGTTATTTTTTTTTTTATAAGTTGAGATAAAATTAAGTTTTTTTCCTTTGGAAAAAATATTATTTATAATAATGATATAAATTAACTATTATTATTATTATCCAATTTTAAGGTCATGAATGCCATTAACATCTACAAAACTTTTTTTTAGTTGAGATAAAATCAAGATTTTTTCCTTCGGGAAAAATATTATTTATAATAATGATATAAATTAATTATTTTTATTACTATCCAGTTTTAAGGTCACCGCCAAGGGAGACACCAAATTTGTGTATGAGACCCCCTTGTTTGTGGGACAAAGGATCCACCTCCCCACACAGATTTGAATGCGAAGTCTACGAAGGCATACATACTCTAGCCCCTCTGGTTTTGAGCTTATAACTTCTTAGGACGAAACACATACTCTTAACCATTAGTATAAAAGGATAATGAATATATATAATTTTTAAGATTTACTTATTTGCAAATGGATATAACATTATTTTGAAAATTTATTTACACCTAAATATTATGTAAGTAAGATTTTGATAAAATCTGGTAGGGATTTTTGTAAATACATGTTAGGTTAGGTTACACTTGTCAAACTTCAAAGTTCTCAAGGTTTTAAGTGCCCAAGAAATGTTGAATCCATTTGTACCATCGAAAACATGATTCAAACACTCATAATGCAATTTTTTTACCACTTTTGACTATCCAAACAATTCCTTCTCCTCTCCGCCTCCGTAAACACTTCCGGTATTAGGGTCAACTGTCAACGCTGATCACCGATCTTATGTATGGATTTGAAAGAGCAGTTTACATAAAATAATCAAAGACAAAACCACGAAATGATGTTTGCGCCATTTGAAATTGTAATTGGATTCGTTATTTACAAAGCCGCTAGAGATGACTTCACGAATTCAAGCTTTACTTGAAAAATTACACATTACTCCAAATTCAATTCAATTCGTTCGCTTATTTCCATCCATTCAAGTCAAATGCTGCAGTTACAGCAGACATAATATAAATTAGATCCGTTGGTTGACTGAGAATTAAGACTCAAACCGTTGCAAGACTTCCCCTTTGTTTCACATTGCTGAAGCTACTTCCCCACCTTGGAACCCCACAGCTATATATTCATTCCAACTTACTCCATTCTCCATCAAACGACCTCACCACGGGTGGGTATTCTATGCAACTCTCTCACATTACCAATCGCAAAATTATGTAAGCTCCTTTGGTCTCTCTAAGGGGAGATTGGCTTTCTGAGAGAATTAGGAGAATTTATTCTCACGAAAGCCTCAAATTTCAAGCAACTTTTGTTATGCTAGATATTGTCGTTTCATCATATCCTTTGCAATTCATTTTATGGATCACATCCAAATAATGGGTTTCCTAGTGCTATTAATCACCACATTATCTGCTCTACAATTTGCGGGTGCTAGGGTTTTGGAGCATCATTTTGACAACGCCGCCCACTCGCATAAGAATTCTGCAGTTATCTTCGATTCCGACCTCAAGGCCGTGCCCGAGACTTCCTCGAGACAAAACTACAGTAGTCCGGGAGGACATGTGGCAAACTACTCTCCGTCGAATCCAAGGAGCAACTCTGAGATTTTAACCCATGCGGCCAATAATATGGTCATAGCAGCAGAGATTTCACAGAAAGAAACCACGCCAGGAGATAGCAGTAGCTCCAATGCGCCAGCAGGTCTTAAAGAAGTCGCACCAATCAAAGGCAACGCCGACATCCTTCACGAGATGCTGAATTCACACAACAGCCCTGGAGTTGGGCACGTTGTAAAGATCAGAGGCGCACAGCACACCAACACCAACTCTGAAACACTGAACACAAGAACACAAATCTATTCATCAGTTAACAGGTATATATACAAGCTGGAGAAGTTTCTGGAGACAGGTTCAGTCGGTGGCTTCCCGGAGAAGCTTTAATGAATCCGCCGACTTCTAGAACTTCATTAAATGCAGCGGCTAATTTCTAGATCCAGCATTAATCAGGTTGTTGGAATTACGTCTCGTTTCCAATGCTCCCCCTTAATTCCAACTACATACAATGAAGAAGACACTATACTCTTAATTGTAATGCCTGCTGGTCTAAGTCTCAGCTAGGCTTACAACATAATTTGGATTTTCTACAATGTACAACTTATTTCTACATATTTCAAATTTGGCCTTGCCAAGAGGCTTGGTGAATATGTCAACCACATTTTCACTTGTATTACAATATGATAAGTCAATTTCTTTTGATTGCAATTTTTCTCTTACAAAATGATGTTGTGTCTCAATGTGTTTTGTCCTTGCATGGTATATAGGATTGTTTGCCAACTTGATAGTGCTTTGATTGTCACATCTGATTACTGTAGGTGCTTGTTGTGTTTCTCCAACATCTTCAAGTATCCTTCTAAGCCATATTGCTTCACAGGTAGCACTGCATAATGCTTTATATTCAGCTTCAGTGGATGACAATGAAACAGTTGGTTGTTTCTTACTACTCCAAGATATTGGTCCTGAACCGATATTGAAGACATATCCAGTAGTAGATTTCCTATCATCTGGATTTCCAGCCCAATCAGAATCAGAATAACCTGCCAATTCAACATCAAATTCATCAGTATACATAATACCAAAATTAAGTGTTCCTTTCAAATATCGAAGGACTTTCTTTGCTACTTTCCAATGGCTTTCACAAGGCTTAGCCATGAACTGAGTAAGTATGCTGACGGAATATGCTATATCTAGCCTGCTAGTGGTCAGATAATTCAAACTTCCCACCAGTTGACGGTACATAGTTCCATTCACCTCTTTGGTTCCATCATCACTACACAATTTGACATTCTGTTCTAAAGGAGTAGATGTTGCCTTGCATTCAATCATATTGAATCTTTTAATGATTTCCCTTGTATATTTGCTTTGTGTGATTAGTGTCTTGCCAGGCTCCCTCCAAACTTCAAGACCTAAACAATAATGCAATTCACCAAGATCCTTCATCTCAAATACATGTGACAAATGATTTTTAATTTCTTCAATCAACTTGCATGCATTTCCTGTTATGATAAGATCATCAACATATACAGATATTAAAGCAACATTCTTGTCTTCATCTTTCTTGATGTACAAGTTAGGATCATTTTTGCTTCTCATAAAACCTTTCTTATAAAAGAAAGAATCAATTTTCACATACCATGATCTTGGTGCTTGTTTCAAGCCATATAAAGCTTTTTTTAACCTGCAAACCAAATGCTCCTGTCCTTGTTTTACAAACCCTTCAGGCTTAACTAAATAAACTTCTTCTTTTAACTCACCATTCAAAAATGCAGATTTCACATCTAACTGACGCATTTTCAAATTATATTTTGTAGCTAATGCAATTATAATTCTAATTGTGTTTAACTTAGCTACAGGTGCAAAAGTATCTTCATAATCAATTCCCTCCTTTTGTGAGTATCCTTTGGCAACCAATCTAGATTTATATTTATCAATACTTCCATCAACATTAAATTAGATTTATAAAGCCATTTGCATCCTATGGGAACTTTGTCTTTAGGCAATTCTGTTAATTCCCATGTGTCATTCTTCATTATAGAGTTATATTCTTCATTCATTGAATTTCTCCATTCTTCATATTCTTTGGCTTCTTCATAGCTTGAAGGTTCTACAACATTCATAACCTGAGACATTAATGCATAATCTTTATACCTTACAGGTACCTGACTTTGACGTGATGACCTTCTTGGAGTTTTACTGCTTTCATCTTTCTTTTTGCTTTGTAGAGTCCCCTCTCCTCTTCTTGGAGTATCATGACTGCTTGATGCTCCTTGCTCTTCAGTTTGTATCTGTTCCTGTGCTTGTTCCAGTTCTTGTTCAACATTTGTATCTAATTTGACATAATTATCAATATCATGCCATACACTGCTATTATTTATTTTATGACCTTCATTAGCAATCTCATGAAACACCACATCCCTACTTGCAAGCAGTCTATGAGTATTGGGATCAAACAACTTGTATGCTTTCTGTTTATCACAATAACCAATAAATATGCACTTAATTGAATTTGCATCAAGTTTTGTTCTTTCATCTTTAGGAAAGTGAGCAAATTCCTTGCAACCAAAAACTCTTAAATGACTCACTTTTGGTTTGTACCCATAAAATGCTTCAAAAGGTGTTTTAAGCTCTAAACTTTTGGTTGGACTCCTATTTTTCAAATAAACAATAGTATTAATGGCTTCAGACCAAAAAACATTAGAGATATTTTTACCTTGAAGCATACTACGTGCACATTCAACTAGTGTTCTGTTTTTCCTCTCAGCAACTCCATTTTGCTGAGGTGTATGTGGCACTGTAAATTGTTGCTGAATCCCATTGATTTTACAATATTGATTAAATTCTCTTGATTTGAATTCTCCCCCTTGATCAGATCTCAAAATTTTGATGTAATTACCAGTTTGTTTTTCTACCATATTCTTAAATTCTTTAAAGTACTCAAAACACATCACTCTTTCTTCTTATGAAATAAACCCATGTATATCTAGATCTATCATCCACAAAAATAAGAAAATACCATGCTCCACCAATAGATCTAGTTTGCATAGGTCCACATACATCAGTATGAATTAGTTCAAGTATTTCCCTTTGCCTTTTTTCTTTATGTATAGGAAATTCCTCCCTATGTTGCTTGCCAAGTACACATGCTTCACATTCAACATGATCATTCTTTAAGACAGGAAGCCCTTCAATCATAGTGTTCTTTTGAAGTAGCATTAAATCTTTGTGATTTAGATGTCCATACCTTTGATGCCATAAATCTACTGTTGACATTGTTGTAGACGTCAAAGCTTGATGACTTTTCCGGGTCACATCCAACTTATACAAGCCTCCAACTCTGGTTCCTGTGGCAATAACCTTGTACTGATCTTGAATGTCTTTCACTACACACTGTGATTTAACAAATTCCACCTTCAAATCTTGGTCAATTATAGTAGAAACAGAAATTAAATTCTTTTTGATATCAGGAACATACATCACATTATGAATATGTTTCTCTTGTCGATTAGGTAAATTCACACCTATTACTCCATAACCTTGAACTTTAAGTGATCTGTTATCTCCTAGGCAAACATATGTTCCATCAATATTTTCATGATATTCATCAAACCACTCCCTATTACAAGACATATGGAGTGACGCACCAGAATCAATGAACCAAGCATTCTTATCACCATTTTCCACAGACAGTGCAGCATCAGAAACAAATAATTTAAGATTTTTAAATCCATCATTGATATCCTTGTCCACAAAATTTCCATTATGCCTTCTGTTTCTTTGCCTAGACTCATTATATTTTCTTTTATAACAATCTTTAGAATGATGCCCAGGTTTGCCACAATAATAACACTCACCATTTCTCTTTGGGAATTTAGACTGTGTCATACCTTTTTGTTTTGCTTGAAACTTGCCTCCTTTGTTCTTGTCCCATGGCTTGCCTCTGTATGGATATTTGCCCTTGGCCACCAATGCCAAATCTGAACTGCTAGAGCCCAAATTAAAGTTCTTCATCCTCTTCTCCTCTTGTAGAAGAATTCCTGTCAATTCATCAAATGAAGGGGGTTTCTCTCTAGCTGCAAGACTTGAAACAAAAATTTGATAATCTTGCACTAAGCCATTTAATATGATAGTGACTAAGTCAGTATTAGACACCTTTTCACCAATATCTTCTAACTTATCACTTAAATCTTTGACACGAGATATGAAATTGCTTATACTTTCATTTGCTTCCATTTTTAGAGATAAAATCTTAGTCTTCAAAAACAAGATTCGGTTTGTATTTGTTGTTTCATACAAACCCTTCAACGTATCCCATGTTTCTTTTGATGTCTTGCAATCTCTGATATGAGGAATAATGTTGTCCTTTACGGACTTACGCAGCAATACCTTTGCTTTTGTCTCCCTTCTCTCACAATCTAGAATAGAACCTGCAACAGTGGGTTTGGGCTCATCCCCACTTACAATGGACCACAAACTATTTCCTTCTAAAATAGTCATTAACTTAAATTTCCAATTCACATAATTTTCTCCATCAAGTTTGGTGGATTCATTCATATAAGTATCAAGCAACAGATTTGCAATGATGTAAATAAAAAACTTCCTCCAATCACCAGAATGCAAAATAACTTCAATATTTCCTTAATAATAACAACCTCCCTTTTTTAATAACACTTTTCCTTTCCTTTCTGTCACTAAATCATAAAAAGAACATATACTCATTCAATCATAAAACCGCTACCAAAACCAACAGCCAAACCACATTTTATAGGTAGCATTATTCACATGCAAGGTTCTTAGTAATCAACATTATCCACACGGTCCAGTGTCAAATACATTCACCTCTTACATTTAGAGACACATCCCCAACTTTTACTAAAAAAAAACAGGCAAGTCGTAAATTTGAGCCCAATAACTTAATAGTGACTACATCAACATTCCAATTTTTTTTTTTAGAACTTTTTAAATTTCTGTTCAAACAGACCTTAAAGAGGTGACTTAAAAAAATACTCGCCCTACTGTCTTATTTTGGGCTACAACAACTTCATCTTTGAAATAAAAAAAAACTTCACTTCGATTTCCTTGGCAGCGCATGGTTCAAGAATCAGTAGACTGCACAATTACAGTGACTTCATCTGCAGGAAAAATTCTTACTAGAACCTACACGACACACAGTCCTCTATCTTCCTGATCGACCTCCATTTTAGCAGTCTTCTTCATGCAAACCACTGTAGTTATGTAGTTATCTTCAGGAAAACGTGCCTCAGAGACTAACATCTATAACGAAACCCTGCAACAAAACCCATGACCATAGCAAAGGCAAAACAAAAAAAAAATTGATTATGCAAAAACAAGGATCTTTGCTCACAACTACAGAGGGTATTCGATTATTGTTACTGCAATAAAATATGCCCATAAAAAACTCCAAACGCAGTCACTCGCTCAAACTATCTAACCATACGAGAACCCCAAACCTTGTTGCCGCCTATTTGTATAAAAAAAACCTCTCAGTGCTTGACTCATACGCATGTTGGGCTCTCACAGCTCAGAGAGAGCGGAGGAGAAAAACTCATAAAATCAACACACAATCACTAAACTCAACACTTCTCAGCACACTCTCAATTCTTTACGTGCACACACAGCGGGCTCACACACTCAGCCATCAACCTTCACTCACGGCTCACCAATACTCACTGAGCTCACACCCTCAGCTCTGATACAATGTAAAGATCAGAGGCGCACAACACACCAACACCAACTCTGAAACAATGAACACAAGAACACAGATCTATTCATCAGTTAACAGGTATATATACAAGCTGGAGAAGTTTCTGGAGACAGGTTCAGTCGGTGGCTACCTGGAGAAGCTTCAATGAATCCGCCGATTTCGAGAACTTCATTGAATGCAGCGGCTGATTTCTAGATCCAGCATTAATCAGGTTGTTGGAATTACGTCTCGTTTCCAACACACGTGAGCGTCAATAATCGGATCGAAGGAAATATTTTGTCCTTAGGACAAAGCCCTGACATGGGGCATTGGGAGAAATCTACAACTACATATTCGTCCACATCTCCAGCAAGAAAAACACCCAACAATGTGTTGTCCTCAGGTCCGAGCCCAGGAGTTGGGAATGCCCATACAAGTATTGCTGACACTCGATCAGAGTTGGGAACATTTAACAAACTGCCTTCAGGGCCAAGCCCGGGAGTGGGGCACAAGGTCACCAATGGCTATACCGAGATGGCCTACGAGTCGGAGTCAAAGAAAACTACAACGATGATGAATATACTGCCCTCTGGGCCAAGTCCAGGAGTAGGCCATTCGGCTACTAATGGGCGCAATACAATGGAGAAGATAAGTATTGAGTCAGAATCAACGAAGAAAGCTGAAATCACCCAAGATTCACAATCGAAGAAGAAAAGCGCAATGATGATGAATATACTTTTGTCTGGGCCAAGTCCAAGAGTAGGCAATTTGGCTACCAACGGTCAGAATGTGATGGAAAAGATGAGTAAGGAAAAAGATGAGGAAGGAATCAGCATCAAAACATTTAACAGACTCCCGTCGGGTTCAACTCCGGGAGCAGGACACTCTTACACCAACGCTCATCAACCGGAGAAATTTGAGAGAGCATCTAAGGATAGAAAGGACAGTGTTGATACTCCAATATTTGAAAGGCTTCCGGGAGGCCCGAGCACCGGCGGAGGCCACTCGTATGTGCAAAAATCTGTTGGAATTTAATTCTAACTGCAACACAATAACTGCTGATTTGAAATCTGATTTCCGAAGATATTTCAGATTGTTCGATGTCGCAAAGTCACTCCTGATATTTTGCACATTGATGAGCATTAAATGTGCAGAATTTAATTCCCCTGCAACCGCCAACTTAATTTCTTGAGAAAGGCATCATCGCTTGCTGTAATTAATATGAAGATAAGCATTAGTAGATATTTTGGTTATTTAATTGTTTAAACTCAGATATTTTTCCTATAAATGTAAAGAACAGCAGTTCTATTTTTTAAGAGAATGAACAACAGTTCTATTTTAAGGTTAGAAGACTGGATAGAGAGTCTCTTCTGAAAACGCACAGCAGTGCTGAACCTGCAATTTTCTGAGATAGTGAAAATTGGTTTCTGGAACTGAAGTGTTCCTTTTTTGTTATCCCTCTGTCAAGAGGAAGACGAATTTGTATCAGCTTGTTTACTGTTTATGAATACAAGTTTATTGTTTACAAGTTTACTGTTTAGCTTGTTTACTGTTGCTGTTACACCAAGCGTCAAAATCACGTTGCTATTACACCGTAAGTCTAAAAGTGACTTGACGTCAATCGTTGCACGTTGTTGTTACACCAAGCGTCAAAAAGTGACTTGATGTCAACCGTTGCACGTTGCCATTACACCGTAAGTCAAAAAGTGACTTGATGTCAAAACGCGTTGCTACAACACCAAGATCAACAACTAACGGAATTACGTTGCTACAACACCAAGAACAACAACTGATGAAACTGTGTCGCTGTTACACCAGTTTCGCGTTGCTGTAACACCGTATTCCGCAGACGTTTTTTTTTATTATTTCCGCAATGCAATTATCAGTTTTGTTTGTGAATTATCAGAAATTCTAACAATGTTGCTGCAACACCAAACTACGTTGCTGCAACACCAAATTGCTTTGCTGAAGCACCATTTCCAGCAAGCGATTTTCTGTTTTCTATGTAAAAAACAGAGTCAGAAACAGAGCATTTTTTTTTGTCTGTCTGTTATGGAATTTACAGAAAATTCTAACATGGTATCAGAGCTGGTCTAGGCACTCAGTGAGTCAAAAAAAGAGTTTGTTTTTCACTGTAGGAGCTGTAAGAAGCTTATTGAGCAGATTTTTTCCAGCAGAGAAAGTTTTTGATTGTTTTTAATTTTACAGTCAGTATCTCTTCTTTACCTATACAAAGTTAAGATGACAGATGCTGGAACAGGTTTGACAAATTCCCGACTGCAACAGTTTAATGGGAAAAATCATAGTTATTGGTCCATAACAATGAAAGCATTGTTTGCTTCTCCAGGAATATGGGAGCTGGTTGAAACTGGCTATGCTGAACCTGCAGATGCAATAGCATTGGCTGCTTTGATAGTAGCAGAAAGAGACCAGTTGAAGAGCGACAGGAAGAAAAATGCCAAAAGCCCTATTTTTCCTCTTCCAATCAGTACATGAAAGTGTTTTTCCATGGATTGCAGCAGCAACAAAATCCAAAGAGGCATGGGATATTCTCAAAACTGCCTATCAAGGCATGGAGAAGGTGAAGACTACAAAGTTGCAAATGTTGAGGAGAGACTTTGAAACACTCAGCATGAAGGAATATGATACAATAGATTCATTCTTCACTCAGGTTATTGGCTTAATAACCCAGATAAGATCTCATGGTGAAATTCTTGAAGAAAGAAGGATCGTAGAGAAGATCTTGATATGTTTACCCTCAAGGTTTGAAGTTGTTGTGGTAGCAATAGAAGAAACAAAAGATCTCTCACAGTTCATGGTAGATGAACTGAGTGCTTCTCTTATGTCTCATGAACATAGACTGAGTAGAGGAACATATTCCTCTTTTGAGCAAGCATTCAAGACTTAGATGTCTTTCAGCCAAAGAAAAGGTCGAGGCAGAGTAAATAACAGAGGTCATGGAAGAAGCGAAAATAGAGGCAGATATTATCTTGCAAGCACAAGCGGAAGGAGCTGCAATCAGAACCAAGATGAAGGTTCAAGCAAACAGCAAGCTCATGGACAAAGGTATGACAAATCCCAAGTCCAATGTCATTATTGTAAGAAATATGGGCACTATGCCAATGAATGTAGGAAAAAACAAAATGACATGAATAGTAGGCAGAATGTTAATTTTGCAAATGA
>APFE031251276.1:62194-81785 GCA_000404065.3 Pinus taeda
AAACTGAAGAAGGCTCTTTATGGGCTGAAGCAAGCTCCAAGAGCATGGTACAGCAGAATAGATGCTTATCTGATTGAGAATGGGTTTGATAAGTGTGATGGTGAACCCACACTCTACATAAAGGAGAATGACAGTAAGATTATTATTGTTGTTTTATATGTAGATGATTTGATTTTTACTAGCAACGTTGCTTCTCTCATTGGCAATGATGCTTCTCTCATTGCTGATTTTAAAGCAGTAATGAAAAATGAATTTAAAATGAATGACTTGGGCTTCTTAAGATATTTTCCTGGAATTGAAGTAGACCAAAGTGAAAATGGTGTTTTCATTTCTCAAGATAAATATGTAGAAGCAGTGTTGAAGAGATTTAATATGAAGAACAACAAAGCAGCTGTGACTCCAACAGTAGTGGGGTTGAAATTGACCAAAGAAGACAGCAGCAAAGATTTTGATCCAAAATTGTACAAAAGCATAGTTGGCAGCCTTATGTACTTGACTGCAACTAGGCCAGACATTATGCATGCTGTCAGTTTAATCTCTAGATTTATGGAAAGACCGAAAGAGACTCATTGGTAGGCAACCAAGAGGATTCTAAGGTATGTGAATGGAACGAATGGGTTTGGTATTTTATACTCCTCTTCTGAAAGTTTCATGTTGACAGGTTACACAGACAGTGATTGGGCAGGAAGTGTTGATGATAGAAAAAGCACATCAGGATATGTGTTTGATATGGGATCAGGAGCCATCTCATGGGCTTCCAAGAAGCAACCAGTTGTGTCTTTGTCAACAGCAGAGGCAGAGTATGTGGCAGCAACAGCAGCAGCATGCCAAGCAGTGTGGCTGAGTAGAGTTCTTAGAGATTTGTGTCATGAACAAGAAAATGGCACAACCATTTAGTGTGACAATAGCTCAGCAATAGCATTGTCTAAAAACTCTGTTTTTCATAAAAGAACAAAGCACATAGATACCAAATTTCACTTCATACATGAATTGGTTAACAATGGTGAGATTGTTTTGCAGCACTGCAGAACAGACGATCAGGTAGCTGACATCTTGACAAAACCATTGCCAAAGAAAAGTTTTGATCATTTCAGAAAATGCATGGGTATGCAGCAGTTGAAATTAAGGGGGAGTGTTGGAATTTAATTCCAACTGCAACACAATAATTGCTGATCTGAAATCTGATTTCCGAAGATATTTCAGATTGTTCGATGCCGCAAAGTCACTCCTGATATTTTGCACATTGATGAGCATTAAATGCCAGAATTTAATTCCCCTGCAACCGCCAACTTAATTTCTCGACAAAGGCATCACCGCTTGTTGTAATTAATACGTAGATAAGCGTTTGTAGATATTTTGGTTATTTTATTGTTTAAACTCAGATATTTTTCCTATAAATGTAAAGAACAACGCTTCTGTTTTTTAAGAGAATGAACAACAGTTCTGTTTTAAGGTTAGAAGACTGAATAGAGAGTCTCTTCTGTAAACGCATAGCAGTGCTGAACCTGCAATTTTATGAGATAGTGAAAATTGGTTTCTGGAACTGAAGTGTTCCTTTTTTGTTATCCCTCTGTCAAGAGGAAGACGAATTTGTATCAGCTTGTTTACTGTTTATGAATACAAGTTTACTGTTTAGCTTGTTTACTGTTGCTGTTACACTAAGCGTCAAAATCACATTGCTATTACATCGTAAGTCTAAAAGTGACTTGACGTCAATCGTTGCATGTTGCTATTACACCAAGCGTCAAAAAATGACTTGACGTCAACCGTTGCACGTTGCCATTACACCGTAAGTCAAAAAGTGACTTGACGTCAAAACGCATTGCTGCAACACCAAGATCAGCAACTAACGGAATTACGTTGCTGCAACACTAAGAACAGCAACTGACAAAACTGTGTTGCTGTTACACCAGTTTCGCGTTGCTGTAACACCATATTCCGCAGACGTTTTTATTATTATTTCCGCTATGCAATTATCAGTTTTGTTTGTGAATTATCAAAAATTCTAAGAGTGTTGCTGCAACACCAAACTACGTTGCTGCAACACCAAACTGCTTTGCTGAAGCACCATTTCCAGCAAGCGATTTTCTGTTTTCTGTGTAAAAAACAAAGTCAGAAACAGAGCATTTTTTTTGTCTGTCTGTTATGGAATTTACAGAAAATTCTAACAAAATCAGCGTCGAGAATGAGGATGCAGTTATCCTCCAACGCTCTAAGGAAGTGCTCCTCCAGTCCCATCGACCGCAACTCGTCAAAGAATAAGGTAAAGGCCACACGAAGCGAGAATAAAAAGGTGGAGCAAATCAGTGGAGTGCCCGATTGGAATATTGGATGCGATGGTGGTGGTCTGGATAGACTGGACTCTTATGGCACGCCAATGCCATCAATGTTCGGGATCGAGACCGTCGGTAATTAAGGATGGTACAAGACAAGGCCATACAGGGCTTTCACAGCTCAACATTCTTTTAATTCTTTATCAACCCTACCATTGCTTCATGAATATTTTTAGCTACTTATGGATTTTCTAAATTGAAATTATTCCATTTTTCTTGTACAAGGCCATAGTGGCATTAACAGTTCAACATTCATTAAATTTCTTGATGGCTTAATTCTTGATCATTAGAATTTGGATTTTCAAAAATTTCTACTAAATTTTTGTAGATAACTTAGATTTCTGGTGTTTAATAACTTTTGTGAAAATTTGATGGAAAATTTTGAAAATCTAAATTAAGGTAGTCAAGTTTCCAGATTTATTGTGCCTAGTAGCGTACCCTGACGGTGCTAAATCATTTTCATCATAAAATAATGATTTAAACATTACTACACTCAATTTCTAGAATGATTCCTCACTGATCGAAAAATCCATTATTAAGGTGAAATTGTGGCCTTGTTAGAAAATCTCTGGATAAAAAGTTAACTATTCTAAAACTGTAATATCATTGAATTTTTTTCTCTCCAACTCAGCTTAGTTATCTTGGATGCAAATTCTTTAAATTCTTTGATTGCTTCACTTTTTGTAATTTTTTAAGTTCTTTATTAACCTTACGATTGATTGCTTCATGAATGTTATAAGTTGTTTATGGATTTTTGAGCGTAGAGGCTTATTCTACAACTTAACGATTGCTTCATGAATGCCATATATTGTTTATGGATTTTTGAGCTGAGAGGTTCATTCTACAACTTTATATGAGGGGATGTATAAGTTTGTCAGTGCCCTTCTAAAATAAAAATAAAATATAAAAATCATGTTTTAAATAGAAAAATAATATATTATAATTAAATCCATTTGATGTAAAGTAATTAAAAAAATTGAATTAGATGTTTTAATCTTATACTTTCAAAAAATATTCCACAAGAGATATAAATAAACTATTTGAAGATCTATGTTAAACTAATTTATGTGGATATCAATTTCATAAATATTTAAAAAAATTATAGTAAAATTATTTATTTAGTCTTATATATTTTTATTTAGCATTTAAAAATACAATTTAAATAATAAAAAAAACACATTATATTTTGCACTTAAAAAATTTATACCAAAAAATTTAATCCTTGTGTGCTCAATGTTAGATATATACTAAATATATATATACTAATTTAAATGTAATACTTATTGTGGCCATGTGGCCATGACTTCTAGAAAAATCTCCTCTGCACGGCAATAACACTAACAAAGGTACAAGGCAAATAACTAGTTAAGTCGTGTACAGTCAAAATGTTTTGTGCGTTAACGGACTAAAAGGAGAATGTCAACGTCTCCCAGCGTCAACTTTCTTTCTAATTTTTAGAGTACCTAAAATCATGTGCCGCGTTAAACCACATGGGCCACTCTCTTTATTTTGAAATGATTCCCTCATTCAGCATTGTAATACCAAACCTAATTACAGCATTTAAGTCGGATTCAGTCCACATCATGGAAAAAGAAAAAGACAACCCACGAATATCTTATCATTTCACACCTACAAATTTCATTTCACAAATACAAATTTAAGCAGTAGTCTATAACGCGACTTTTTGAAAGTTTTTCTGACAGATTTTTCCTGTAAAAATTTGGCAGCAATTCATTGGAATCCCAAGTTTGATAGCTAATTTCTGCACAATCAATGGCTCCCACGGGTTTTTCAGGGTGCTGAATCCAAATATACAGTTAAAAAACCATTTTAACTGCTAAAAATCAATATTTAACCTTATTTCTTCCGCCGGATTCCGTCACCGGAATCTCCAAAAAGTCGCATTATAGACAACTCCCAAATTTAATTTTTAAAGTTTATTAAAAAATTTATCAATAATAAAAATACATATATATTATATTATGAAAAAAAATTGCGGATGCTTAAAAACTGTAACATCTCTGAAAACTTGTATAAGCCAACCCAATATCATCTCAATCTCATCTCTTTTCAATAACACGATAAAAACAATCCAAACATTGAAAAATTATCAACCAACCAAATTTAATTTTTTCGCATCACATTATTTTATTAAATAAAAGAACATAAAGATCATGCTCAAAAGTCATTCATAAACACCTCAATTTTGCTTCGCTGGATTTTTTCTTTTCATTGATGAATGATTGGATTCTAATATTAGACAAATAAAGATCCAACATTACTCTGCAAAACATTATAATTCACGAGACGTCCATTCTTATCCCTTGCAATGTTCTAATCTCTCAATTCAGATATACTTCCAATATCATCTAGGGTACGCTTTAGGATTAAAGTCTATATATCTTTAGAATTAAACAAGAAGGGCTACGGGGCACCTGGTCCCTGCTGTATGTGGATGTTCAAAGTGGCCAGTTATATTGAAGTTATTCTAGCTACAAACAAGCAATTTCTGAATAGAACTAGTATTTGGGTAAAAACACGAATGGCATGGGAATTTGTCAATCAGTGGAGTCAGGAAAGGTAGGTTTTGGATATCATGTTGTCAATCATGTAATCTATTAGGAAATGCCCCTATAGATAGTAAGCAGTTGGATTAGCATTAGCGCACCGATTGGACACATTCAATGGATCAGATAAAGAACAATGATAGTGCACAGGGTCCTAATTTGCAGGGCAACTAGAATTAACTATATAGGAGAGTACTGTGCATAAAAGTTCTCTTGATTAATGATAGAAAGGTTGAAATATAATCTAATTTTTTGCTTTCTGCATTAGGAATTTTCCCAAACGTAAATAAAGAACCACACATTTCATCTTAGTGAGCTCCACACATTAAGGCATACTTAAAGACAAAACTAATGGGAACATCAAAATGAATGAACTAAGCGAGGCCAAACTAACCAACATTTATAGTTCATCGAAAGCATCTCAATAAAAAGAACAAAATATAAAACTATTTGTTCTTCAGTAGACTAGAATCAAAGAATGCTCCTGATACTAATATTGCATGGATAGATCTTAAACACAAGCATGAAATGTTTGGCTCCATTTTTTACCAAAAAACATAAATTTGGATGTTAAATGTTGTTGTCTAAACATAAATTTGGATGTTAAATGTTGTCGTCTTTTGTGCTCTTCTTGATTTGGGAATGCATCAAAACAACCATATAAGACAAAACATTAATCAACAAACACAACTATTTTGGATCTCAAAATGACCGAAAATTTTGATAATCGTGACCAAGTATACAATATAGTACATTAATTGTGGTCTTTTCATTTACATATGACATGTAATTGAAATGCCCAACTAAGTGTACACTTCCTTCTCTCGCGCTTCCTTCCATATAGGGTTATTGGATTACAACATGAAGCAAAAGAGAAAAGATTGGCTTCAGTTAATAGAACAAGGGTCGTAGTTCTTGGCTTACAACATGAAGAAACAGAGAAAAGAAAAGTTAAAAGAAAAAGGGTGCAAAGAGAAAGAGTACTTGTAAGAGACATTCTGACTATACACTAAACAAATAAAAATAAAAACTACGACATTTACATATGACATTACACATGATTTGGGGATCCATAATGTTGCTCACATTGCATATGAATTGGATGGTTTGAGTACAAGGGGTCCAAGGCAAATGCAAAGTACCATGCATTCTATCCTAGCATAAGCCATAGAAGTAGGAATGAAAACATCAACTATTGAAAATTTTATCAAGTACTCTAGTGGAGACTCTAACATTTTCACTCCAAGTCAGTATTTAGTGAAAGTAGTGCTTTTTTTGGGCCTTCCAATAGTGGGAACTTCAGAGATGATACAATGATCTTGAAGAACAAAGCCCCAAGGTATCATGAGCAGCTTCAATGCTGGAGTTTGAATTTTCAAGGATGAGTGACAGTTGCATCTGTAAAGAAATTTCAGCTTGCTAGCTACTGAGCATGCACAATCCATCTCTCAGAGAGAATCAGAGGGTCTCAAATACTTAAAAGTGTAGTGCATACTCTAGATCGATCGACACTGCAATTAACTACAGGTATCACATAGGTTGATGACATATAAGACCAGAAAAGTCCAGTGTTATCAACACCAGACTGGAACCAGTTGAACCAACCAGTCTTGCTGCTTTCAGACCTTAAAAGGTCCAGCCAGTGGCACAGAAATCACTGAATCGACCACTCTAGAAAAATTCTTATTTCCTTGTTCTCTTCCTCCACAGTTGTAGTGACCACGTAGTCACTGTGCCCTAGCTTCATGAATCCACTCATACCTTAGTTGCTATGTCGTAAATATATACTACCTAACCCTTTGTTGTTGTAATCCCCATTAATACCAAACAAAGACCTTAGGGATACTATTAATCTATCTTGCTCTATGCATCATCCAAATATGATAATAATTACTAACCTTTCCTCTTTGCACACCCTCTTATTCCTCATTTTGGTATAGATTTCTTTCAAAATTGCAATGTCCATTTCATCAATTTCGTTTCTTGAGATTAACAACAAAACCAATTTTAATCCTCTCAGAACATTAATCTCCACCTGCAATTATATCAGATAAATGAAATTGTTTGTCTTGTTATGAAATCCTTAAATTATGTTCCAATTAGCTGAAATCTAAGGGTAATCAAGTAACTACCTATTCTGTATGTTTATGTAAAAGAAAATCTCTGCCATGGGTCACCAACAATGCTCTTAGCAATTCAAGATTATTTTCCTGTGGGGATCGGTCTAGCTATTTCTTGATATGGAGACAATTCTCAAATTATTTCATGTATATCCTTCATTTTATTATGGGAAAATGAGGTGACTACCATTTTTATTTCCATCCCTCATTTTATGACAGAAAACATAAATTAATTGTAAAACAAGTAATATTGAAACTAGAAAAGATACAAGTCTAAAAATAAGGTCTTCAACTTTCTATGTTAATTAATAGGATGCATTCAAGCATTTCAACAAAAATGACAATAAACATGCACTTAAATTGTTGGGAATCAAATGGAGGTAGCCAGAACACTTGAAGGTAGCCAGAACGTTCTAGCTACTTAATGGAGGTCAAACAGTTGGGAATCAAATGGAGGCCTGGCTTCGCTTCCTTACATCTCAAGTCATTCCTTAACTAGAGAAATTCATGGGGAAGTATCTCCAAGCCCAATCTCAAGCCCTTTCCTCTAGGCCCTTTCTGTAAGCCCGACCCTTCCTCGGTCTTCACCTCTGCTGTTCCTTACTCTTCACTTGTGTCTGTTAATGAGGAAACTTCCATTAATGTTAGCGAAATTAGTTACAATGGAGAATGGAGCACTTCGATTAAGGAAGCACAATGAGCAGACTTTGATTAAGGCAACAACCTTTCACCTGGAACCTTGAACCTTTAGAAATACATCCAACCTCTAGCCAACAGTCGTCTTCAACAACATCAGGCAACATGAGAAAAGGTAAGAGAGCTCGGTTTCAACAACATCAGGCAACATGAGAAAAGGTAAGAGATCTAGTCACCTTGTCATTTTCTTTGCAATCTTCTTCATATTGCAGTTTCATATAACTAGAGAACAAGGCATCAAGCATCAAGTAAAATTTGGTAACTCAGAAATATTGCATGGAATCTGCAACTCCTCAAATGCTCAGATGCTCAGATCTGTGAGATTTTGTGTAGGCTCAGATATACTTCAGCTTCCTTTGCCAAAGATCCAGTTCCAAAGCTAGATAGAGAGATTGAACATGAGCTTGAATCAGATCCAGTTAGTTAAGCAATCGACATCCATCCACCTGTAATCTGCATGCAATCATCCACCCACCTATAATATGCATGCATGCACCTCTACCTGAAGTTGCCACTCCACTGCAATAACCTGAACCTATGGCTCCACTGCAACCATATCAAGCAACTCAAGAAACTCAAAAGAAACTCCAACTAATCTTAGCATTAGTTCGGTAGTCCAAAACATTTAAAAAAATGAAGAGCCTAAAACCATAATAACCTATACTCCAGCCTCTTCTGCCTTGAGAAGAGGCCAAATAAGACCATCAAGTTCAATGACAAGGTAAATAACCAACATGAAATAAAAAATATTAGAGAACAGAAGACCAAGTAATGTTAAATGACTAAAAACCGATTCCTATAGTCCCATAACACACATTTCATTAAATTTGGAAGTATTTAGTTGATCTAGAATTTAGAACTTTAACTAGATTAAATTTTTTCAAAATGAGGAATTAGAAAGTCACTTAGTTCACTAATTTTAACGTAGATATTCACCACTTTTTTGTGTAAAAATTATCATGATAAACTTTATAAAATAAATTTATATAAACTTGCTAAAGCAAATCTTTCACATTTTAATCTTGGATTCCTTACATTATTTATTTTAATATTTTTTATGGTTTATTGTAAAAGATAAGTTTGTTAAGGTTATTTGATGAAAATAATGATGTGTATGTTACTATTAGTAACCCGTTTAATTATAATCTGATATAGTAAGTATCATGTATGTGTTAAGTTACGATTATTACTAAGATAATGTTGGCACAATTTAAAAGTCTATCACCTTTGCAAAACTAGTAATATGGTTGAAGATTAAAAAACTCTCATAGATCATCCAGTTTATACTCATATTGGAATTAGATATCAAAATATTTGTGAGGATAGCAACCTTCTTGATTGTTTAACTAAACAAAATTATGATGATCTTGAAACACTTCTTTTAATTATTTTTGAGCATAACAATAAAATTCGAAATAACTTTTAGTAATATCTTTTTACCTTCTTATTTACCATATTTGTTCTTAGTGGATGATAATCATCATTATCACCATCATAATTACATACTATTGTAGGAAGTTTGCACCATTTTAGGGTTGAGAAGAAAAATAAATTTAGGATCAAATTAAATGTTGAATGTGAGTAGTAACATAATTTATTTTTATTTATTATTTGTATGTTTATGTTAATAAAGAAGTGATGAATAATAGATTAATATGCAACATATATATATTAAGTATAAAGTTATTTAATGACGAATGATCTTAGTAATGTGTCCAATATATACGAGTATTTAGAACTTTAACTAGATTAAGTTTTTTCAAAATGAGGAATTCGAAAGTTGGTTCACTAATTTTAATGTAGATATTCACCATTTTTTGTGTAAAAATTATCATGATAAACTTTATAAAACAAATTTATATAAACTTGAAAAGGAAAATATTTCACATCTTAATCTTGGATTCCTTACATTATGTATTTTAATATTTTTTATGGTTTATATTAAAATGTAAGTTTGTTAAGGTTATTTTATAAAAATAATGATGTGTATGTAACTATTATCAACCCATTTAATTATAATCCAATATAGTAAATATCATGTATATGTTAAAGTTACGATTATTACTAAGACAATGTTGGCACAGTTTAAAATATTGGAATTAAATTTCAAAATATTTGTGACGCTCCCAACCTTCTTGATTGTTTAACTATACAAAATTATGATGATCTTGAAACATTTCTTTTAATGCTTTTTAGCATAACAATAAAATTCGAAATAACTTTTAGTAATATTTTTTTACCTTCTTATATACCACATTTGGTCTTAGTGGATGATAATCATAATTATCACCATCACCATTACATACTATTGTAGGAAGTTTGCACCATTTTAGAGTTAAGGAGAAATTTTTTTTTTAGGATCAAATTGAATGTTGAATGCGAGTATCAGCATAATTTATTTTTATTTATTATTTGTACTTTTATGTTAAAAACGAAGTTGGCTGAGGCTTACTTAATGAATAATAGATTAATATGCAGGCTATATATAAAGTATAAAGTTATTTAATGACAAATGATCATAGTAATGTGTCCAATATATACCGTCATAGATCCATTTTAAGTGCAGATGTAGGGATGAAATTTCTTAACGTGCAAACATTTTTAGAGTGAAAGATACAATGTGTTATTTTTAATTGTTGAAACTATATTTTTGAATGCTAAATAGAGTGTATATAGGACCAAATAAAAATTTTAACCATAATTTTTTCTTATATATATATATATATATATATATATATGAAGTTGACATTGACATAAATTTATTAACATAAATCTTCAAATAGTTCCTTTGTATCTCTAGCTGAAATATTTTTGAAACGTATAAGATTTAAATATCTAATTCACACAATTTTTTTACTTCTAATTACTTTATAGAATATTCATTTTTATATTTTTCTATTTAGAACATTATTTTTATTTTAAAGGGGTAAAAACAGACAGACAAACTTACACATTCCCCCATATTGTGCTGTAAAATGAGCCTCTCGTCTCAATTACTAATCATTTTAATGATCAAAATCAATCATGAGTTAGAATAGTAACAAAGTAGTACAATTTGATTATTTTCAAATACAACAAGAAAGAGAGAAACTTGGCTAAGATATTTATTACAAATGTTTAGTTTTTATTCCTGTAATGTTTAAGGATATTATATTGAAAAGAACATATTAACATTCATCTAAAACTTGGATTCCTTACGTTATTTCTATTATCATTAACTTTTATATTTATGTATTAAATTTGGCTAGTGAATACTAGATTGTGTAAAAAAAATCTTACCTATAAAGTTATTTAACAATATATTAATATTGTTTTTCTTACTATTATTGACCATTTTAAATTGACAGTAACTACTTTTCCTAAGTTGAGTACAAATTAATTATACTATTACAATGTTGGCACCACTTCAAAATCTATAAGAGGAAATATTTTATAATTCTAATTGTGTTGTTCAATGACCAAAATATTTTTTTTATAAACTAGAGTGCAAAAAAAATAGCGAATTTGACTTATATCAATTATAATAAGGAAAATTAAGGAAAAATCACTTCAAACATTATATCAAGTGTCTAGCATTTATTCATTAAGTGTTTAAATGGTTTTTATTAAATAGAATACTAAATAGGTACTCCACTATTGTTTTAATAGACCAAGTTTTGAAGATGTTTTTAGGTGCATTATTAAATTTGGCTAGGCATATTTGATATGGTGAGAAGTCATGTTGGTCAAATAAAGCTTTGAAAACTTAAATATTTTATGGCATTGTCATGTAATTTGTATAACACATGATTATATTGAAATATTAAATAATATAAAACTCCTTCAAAAAGAATATGAAGAGAATATTTGATATACAACAAGTATGGAAAAGTGTGTCTGAATGTATATTAATAGATCCTTAAAAAAAGTTTACATTCATGAATCATATAAACCTTCTCTTAAGATATTCGCTCAAGTAGATCAAGAATGGTTTCTACACCATATTTATTTATCTTGGTCTTCCTGCAATATTCTTTCTTTGGCATCCATGCCCACACTATGATATTAATTGGAAAAGAGCCAAGTTCTGTGTCATTAGGATTTGGTACCCAATATTGCTCTAAAAATTTTCCATTGTATTTCCCTGACATAGGCTTCCATAGTCAAACTTTACATGAAGATTCTCACTTTCATTATCCCTAAAGATATTTGAGATGGATTTTGCCATCCAAATCATCTCTCCTACATCCGCATTTCCTGATCTAACTAGCAACATCTTTCCTTTCTCAACATCAATCATCGGATTGAACATTGGCTTTGGCTTGTTGCATTTGGGTCCAACATTTATGGGTTTATCTATTGCAATATCAAAATCTCCATCCATAATACTTGAGATTACTTGGAGTGCATTACGATCAACATAAACAATGTGCCTTGTCTTGGGCTATAAATCCTCAGAAGATAAATCACTTCCAACTATTATTCTATGATCATTATAGATTCCATCTAATGTATCAAGAACTTTTTCACAATACACTACTTTATTTTTCCATTCCTCTGTAACAATTGGTGAATCCTCATTCCCAATAGTGTATTTCCACATTTTTATGTATGATGTTATCCCTTCCTTTAGTTCTTTTAAATAGAAATCATTCTGTTTGGAAGCTAAGAAAGATGGCTTCCCTATGGGAATTATAGGTCGACCTTCATCATCTATATTCCATAACTCAACTAGTTCTGACACTCAAAATCTCTAATTAATTCTTTGTACCTTAGTACTGGAACATCATTGAGTATAAGAAATTGGAATTATTGGACATTAAGATGTCCAATTAGTGCATTTTTTCCCTCCTTAATACATCCATTAAGGAAACTCTTGAAGTCATAGACCTTGTCAGTAAGTGTAGGTGGAAACACTCGATTTTCTTCAATTATGCAATATGTATCCATCATTTCAGGGAAAGAATAAATATCTTTACTTTTTAGGTTGGAAGACATTCTTCCATAGGTTCCATCTATGTCTTCATGGGTGTGCCCCACAGGCAAGAACCCAAACTCAATAGTGGTGAAGACACCAAGTGCAGTTAAAAGTGATAGAAACATGAAAAGATTGTGATTCTTATTATCACTTACTACATTGTCCAATTGTAATAAAAAATGTGGAGGAAGAGGTTTAAAGTCAACATTTGACTTTTTGAACTTCCGTGAGATATAAAATCATCCTTGTACCCTTGACATTTTGAGTAAATAGAGGTGTCAAGTAATTCATTTGTAAGTGGGTTTCTTGAAATTCCACTTTCATAAAGTAGATCACCATATATATCCATTTGTGGGTCTTTAAGGTCCCTTAAGCACTTTGCAAGGGATTTAATAGTAAATTGTGATCCCATATGGACAAATGGTAGGGAGAAATGACTAAAACCTCCTGCCTTATGCCCATGTACAAGCATACCTGTCAATGACAAAGCTAAATTTGTTCCTACAATAGATTTTGATTTGACACGTAGCCTTGGGATTGAATTCTTTGTTTTGTCCATTTTATCATCGATAATGCTCAAATACTCGTTTGGAAACCACTCTAACATAATTCTATGGGCATAGTAGCAATATCTTCCACACATAACAATCTTGTTATGTTCCTTCAACTTACCTCGTGCCTTTTCTTCCAACTCTTTTGTAGTTGCTGACTTCATTTGTGCTTTCAACACAATACATTCACTACATTTACTGAAGTTGGTGTTCTTTGAAAATTCCACATCTTGAAACTTAGTATTCCAGATCCTGCTCATTGGTTGTTGTGATATTGATGGGTAATTTAGCTTTTGAAGAGCCTCATTGATCTCGTTTAACAAAAAATTTTGTGTGTAAGTCAAAGGGAGAAATCTTAAAGGAGTAGATGTTCCATCTTCTTCAACTTGATGTGTTTAGTTTGGTGAAAAATCTGAATTATCCATTACAATTTTGTGCAATATTTCTATGGTTGCCACTGTGTGAGCTCGTGCTTTGCATGTGTTGGTGTTACCATGAATAGCTTTGATCTGTCCATGTTAGAAATAATGCTGGTAGTTATAGAATGTGCTTTGAGGAATTTTATGTATCTTATACCATGCTTTCTTATAAATAATATTCCCATTAAATCTCATGTCCTTTACATTTCTAGCAATAGGTGGTAGGCCATGGCCCTTTGACATGACTGTGTTTGACATTAGTGAATTCAAGACAAATTCTCTAATACCATTTGTATTTATTTGTTTCATACCCTTTCTAGCACCTGCAATGGCCTTCCTATCCACATGTTGAAGACAATCTTTTCTACAACATACATCTGTTTCCAAAAGTCAAATTTCTTTCTCTTCATCTATTTTTGTTTGACATTTTACAAATTTTTTTGAAGCCATAACTCATTTAATCCTTTTTATATGGCCTTGTTACATGCATATCAATTGAGTTTCTATCTTTTTCATTACAAAGGTACCCATCCCATTTGTTTAAGGGATTTGTGTCCTCTATAACATCCCATATCACCATTTGTTTGGGTGGCTCCTTGAACTTTTCCTTGACCCTTAATGTGACATCTTTGTTTTCCACCAACTTATTTATTGGCTGTCTAACTAAACAATATATAGACTTATCCCCAATTCTACATATCTCATAATTTCCATCTATCTCTTCCAGAAAAACGCCAAAATCCATTTCACCTAGTGTTTCACCCTCAACAATGTCCTCCTTGCGGACATTAACTAGCATTCCTTTGGCAATGCACATGCTTGTTCCCATGCATTCATGTGTAAGAGAAACCTTTGCACATAAGATTCTAACCCTATCTTGGGTAATATTTATGGCATGATCATGACAGTGAGGCTCCAAATCTGATTCTAGCCAAATTTCATAAGATTATAATGCACCCCCAAGTGTATGCTCAAATCATATTGGATGTGGTAGAGGAGCATTATATTTTAACAACTTTTCAATTTTAACCACTATGCATCCTTTCTTTACCATCCTTCCATGCACTTTATGCCCAAGCTCTCTCTTGAATATGGATCCCTCGCCCACCTTCACTCCATGTTGTAGAAGATCTACCTTGTCTCCAATAGAATATGTAGAAGAAACATTTGTACCTATAAACGAATGTAAATAAGGTTAGTATTTACTCAAAAAAAAACATTTATTATAGTATCAATAATATATAACACATGCTTCAATATTTTGATTTACCTATGTGGTGTCTCAAATCCACAATCTTCCATGGATGTATGTCCCCTTCATTAACATCGTCATCAATCAAACGTGGTTGAGTGACATCAACTATCAAAATTGCAACATAACCAACATTAACCCTTTCTCCAACATAACAAGTTCCAGACTCTACAAATTCAACCCTTCCTAGCCCAATGACTTGATCATTAATAAGGAGATCAATATAGTCCCCTTTTCCCAAAATTATATTTTCCATTGTACCTTGTATCAATTTTGTAACAACAATTAAATTGTAACTTGTAATTAAAAGGATGAACCATGTAAAGTGTGATTTTATATTTTCCCAAAAACACACAAGTTACGAAAAAGTAATATAGATGCAAAAACTAAAATAGTAGGTAGTCATATTGTATGTAATGAAATACGTTTTCCTCAAATGAAAGCTAACAATCAATATCATTCCTTCTACTACAAACATAAGCATATTGCTAGAAGCAACATTACATGGTCAAATAAATCTAGCACATGCTAGATTTCCTACTAGCACAAACACAAACACATTGCCAATAACAATATTCTAAGGCGAAGGAAATCCACCACATGCTAAATTTCCTTCTAACGTAAATTGAAGCATATTACTCACAAAAACATTTCAAAGTAAAAGAAATCCTACACATTCTAGAGTTTATTGGAGCACAAACACAATCACATTGCCAAAAACAACATTGCAGTGTAGAAGATATCTAGCATACAATTGATTTACTTCTAGCACAAACAAAAGCACATTGCCAAGAATAACATTGTAGGGAAAACAAAATCCAACAAAATCCAACAACTTCTATCACAAACACAATCACATTTCCAATAACAATGTCGCAAGGTAAAATAAATTTAATGCATGCTAGCTTTAAATGTAGCATAAATACAAGCATACTACCAAAAACAACATTTCATGCCAGAAGAAATCAAGTGCATGCTATATTTCCTTCTAACACAAACAAAAGCACATTACCAAGGTGAAGGAGATCTAACACGTGTTATATTTCCTTCTATAATAAACAACCAAATTGAAAACAACAATATTGCATAGCAAAATAAATCTAGCACAACTTCTAGCCCGAACAAAAGCACAACATTTCCAATAACATTGCCAAGGTGATGGAAATATAACACTTGCTAGATTTCCTTTTATCATAAACAACCAAATTGACAACAACAATATTCAAAAGAAAAATAAATCTTGCATAGTTTCTAGCCCAAACACAAGCACATTTCCAATAAAAATATTGCAAGGTGAAAGAAATTTAATGCATGTTAGCTTTACATGTGGCACAAATACAATCATACTACCAACAACGACATTGCATTCCAAAAGAAATCTATTGCGTGTTATGTTTATTTTTAAAACAAATAAAAAAAGTGTAATGGTGATTCTTTGTCGTGAAGGACCATATGAAAAGTGGTGTAATGCTAATAAGACCAATGCAGCTACTGCCAGGATACCCACTCACCTTTCCCTTTATCCTACAAAAATCTCCCAGGTGTTAAATCATTTTTTTTCCAAGTGTTTGCTTGTAAAAGGGGAAAGTATTGAATAATTTTTCTTGCTAGAATAAATTTCTTTGGGGAAAACAGGGTGGAAAACATGAAGCCTCATCTCCTTACCAAGAAAGTAAGGCTAACTAGGTCTGATTGATATCCATGCCCGATGAACTATATTAGTGGTAAAAAATTTTGTTTGCACTGTGATTGGTAATGTACCATGACAGACACAAGTTCTATCATCTTCATAATGTTAACAATTACACATCCATGACATCTTTGGTTCTTCCAACTTCTATGCATAATCAATATAGTTGAAGCCTTCTAGATTTATGGATCCAATGTTCTTAGAAGAATGTGGCAGGCTTAAAAGTTAGTGTCCAAGCAATAATTCACCTTTATCACAAGTTGACCAACTAGTTTTCCTATTCTAGATTACTCTCAAGATATCCTTACATGCCACAAACAAAAGAAGGTATTGTAAAGACAATATCTCTCTGTTTCTAAAGGAAAACAATCTATGTTTAATGACAAAAGATATTTTTTTGTTATTTTTGGAACAGTTGCCTTGAGAACATTGCCAGAGAAATCAAAATACATGAAGAGTTTATATACTCTAAATCTTCAAATATCATGTAATCAAAATTGAGCCTCAGCAACTATACAGTTATGAGGCAGCCCAACCCATATTCATGTAATCAGTTTTACTTTAGATGATTACGTAATAGACAACCATACAAACAAATATGTATTCTATTGACAAGAATCTATATACCCCTATCAAGGTCTTACAAGGAAGGGAACATTTGTACTAGGAAGATCCACCTGAACAAATCAATTCTTGCTAGCTCAACCAACAGAGGTCGTTGTGCAATCTACATGTACCAAGCAATAATCCAGGACAGTAGTTTCGAGGCTTTGCTAGCATCTTATTAAAAAGAGTTTCATTTCTTCCCATGTAGGTTGACCATACCAGTGTAAAGTTTCATTGTTCAAAAGTTTAGGGCCTCCTTGGTAAAACTATGCATGTCATATTCAGTGACTATGGCATACTCTGAGGTAGATTCAGTAATAAATTTTTTGCATCAATAGAGTTTTGGCATTTTCTGGCTAAGTTAAGGCACCAATGCCACAACTCTTATGAACATTGACATAGTCAAGTCTCAAGAGAGATCCTCTTTTGTCTCATCTCTATATCAATCCATGAAATGGTGGAGAGCCTAACAACCTTCTCTTTTAATCACTCAAGCTAGACCAAATTGACAAGATGTATTTCTACCTAACCAAACATTTTCCATTTTTTTTCTTCCTCATAAAAAGATATCAGTCTAGGGGATATCTTGATGCAAAATGTACATCTCGGCCGACTATGTTAACACCTTGTTTTAGGAGATTAACCCACTGACCTTTGTTCTGTGGTGACTTTCCAAACCCAATAGCTCCTCCATAAGGTTACTCTCGTATTAAATCTAAAACCATTTAACTATGATTAATTGGTAGCACATGCAATTTGCAAGGAAGGGTCACAGTTTCAGGTTTGGACCATTTAGTCATGTTTATAGCTTAAATAGCAGTTTCATTCTTTGAGTTAAACTATCTTTGACATATATGAAATAACTGACCTAGTCGGTTTTTATGTCACTACTACAACAATCCATGAAATGTGCATGAAAGGTCTAAAATCAATTCTTAACTTGGCTCCCATAGTAATGTTCCACATTTGAATGGACTTCCCAAAAGATTGAATTTTGTTTATATTAAATGCTTCATGCATCTATAGTAAAAACTAAAGGATAGATGCCAAATGCGTTTGTCAGATGTTTCTTATGAATGCATAGATAAGATTGGAGTATTTCATATATTCTCAGGCATCTCTAGTAAAAATTAAAGGCTAGTTTCCAAATGTGTTTGTCAGATGTTTCTTATGAATTCATAGATAAGATTGGTGATTTTCATATATTCTCATTACAGTACTGAATGCTGGATCTAACTCTTCAATGGTCCATGGATTAAGTTTTAACTCGTTGAGGTATCTCTTACAATGGGCCAGTATCTTGAGCACTGAGGAATCAGATGAACTTGCAGTTGATTTTATCTCTCTAGAGGTAGCACTGGTGTATTCTAGTTGTGTAAGTGTCATTTAATGAGGTTGAAACTTTTCACATATTACAAAAATATGTCAATACATGGCAAGATATTCTATGTGCCAGGTGGTAGAGGCAGTAAAAATCCATTAGCATCAGAAGACACAGGGTACCGTAGACAATGAAGATGACCGGTTTTTCTATCTTACTGATGCAAAGACCCAATTGTTGCCATAGAATTTTAACAACTAAATTTAGGCTCGTGATTATAATAACACTTTAATCATGATATCTATAAGTTGGTACCTAATCATCCTTTCCCTCATTATGTGAGGAGGAAAGAGAACACAAGTCCTGAAGTACCCTGAGAAATGTAGCACTAGAAATTTGACTTGAAAGAAGCATGGCTTCTGCCTGAGCAAAAACGCTGGAGTTCATTCACTGCAACCTTGCTCAACATTTTTTTTATAGCATTTGGCATTTTTGTTATGAAAATATGTTAAGAGGGAGGAGCCAGTTTTACTCACTTAATCAATACATCTATATCATGAGAATATAGAAGGTCTAATAACCCTTCACAATTTACAACATGTGGAACCATAAGGCAGATGATGAAGTCAGTTAAGGACAACATCGATCGTCAGCAACTGAAGGGAGTGTACAAGATTGACTGCTCATGTGGTAGGAGTTATATTGGGGAAACAGGTCGATCGCTGAAAGTAAGGCTTAAAGAACACGCAGCTGACATAAAGAATGACAGATCTCGTACGTCGGCCCTCGCAGAACACTCATCCAAGACCAAACATCATATGTGTTTGGAAGACGCCAAGTTAATTGCAAGGGAGGACAATTATCATAAAAGAAAAATCAGAGAGGCCATTGAAATTATGAAATTCCCGCGGAACCTCAATAGGGACAATGGAAGTGAAATCAGTGGGAACTGGTTTCCCCTGATCAGACGAATTACCTCCTCGAAGCCCTTGGAAGCTCAAGATCAATAGACCTTCCGGTCAGAAGTTTTGTTTTCTAATAATTAATTAATCATCGCAAATCTTTTAATTTAATTTTAT
>APFE031251307.1:0-11162 GCA_000404065.3 Pinus taeda
AAAAATTACAAAACACATTTTAATATATTATAAAATTCTTAGGATTTTAGGGTTTAAGGTTTAGAGTTTAAAATGTTAGAAAGTGATTAGGGTTTACAGGTTAGGGTTTAGGGTTTAAGGTTTTGAGTTTATAATACTTTAGTAAATTCTTTTAATAAACCTTTAAAAAATTACAAAACTCCTTTTAAAATGTTATAAAATGCCTAGGTTTTAGGGTTTAAGGTTTATAACACTTTAGTAAATACTTTTAATAAGTGTTTAAAAAGAGCTACAAGAGGCTTGTTAAAATGTTATTAAATTCTTAGGGTTTAGGGTTTAAAATGCTATAAAATGCTTAGGGTGTAGGGTTCAAGGTTTATAATTTAGGCTTTAGGGTTTATTGTTTAGGATTTAAGATTTAGAGTCTATTATAATTTATTGAATGCTTTTAATAAAAACTTTAAAAAGTGTTATATTATTCCTCTTGATTAACAATTACAACTTTGTGTTTATGGTCCACAAGTTTTCATCGTACATGTATTATTAGCCTTACTTTTAATATTTAATATTATGTTATACAAAAATATCCACTGTTAAGATTTCTCACATGCCCTCTATCTTTACCTTCCATGGAGGTAAATATGCTATATACCTAAATTATGTATGCTACACCTTTTTTAATCTCTAACATCCTAAAGATAAAACAATTTCGTGGCTACTTTTGGAATCACTTGCAGTCTTCTTGTGTTGTAGAATCTCTTTTTGCTGGAAAGTAAGTTGTCCATATAAAACAAAATCTTGAAGGTGATGGATTTTCAAAATTTAATTTCAAATACTTATTTTATAAATGCCTGTGATTTAAAATTTGAGAATGGTAATAGGATTGTCAAGTACTCTTTGAGGATACAGTGTAGAAGCCAGATGCAATTACGTTCATGTGGAGAGATTCTTTGTAATCCTCCAATAGGTAGATATTACCTTTGTCAAGAAAACAAATACATAATGCTCCATGTAACATATGTGATATGAACGTTTGGTTTCTTAGTCTGGAATGCTTTCATTTATAATAAATTTTCACTCATTGATTTGCATAATTAAAGATTCATTGTTTTAGTTTCAGAGATAATCGCCAAAAATTATGGGCAAGGTTTCACCGAGAGAGTATTTCTCTGTGAAATGGTTGTTTATAAAAGGAGACTTACATCCCTTGAAAACTTTTTACAGTTTGGAGATTTCTCGTTATCCGTAAGAAACCATATATATCCATTGAGACATATATGCTTAGCAGAAATGAGGCTCATGCATATCCTTTATTGCTCATGCATATATTTTATTATAGGATGTATGCACTCCGTTAAATTCATTAACATCTCTCTTTTTTCCATGATTTTGGATTTGATATCGGATGTTTCAGCGACCAATAGAAATCAATTGCTGAACAGAGGTTAATTATTTATCTACACACAGTTGGTCACTTTTTCACTTAGCAGTTATTTATTCCTCTTTAAGTTTGGTTTAACTTCCCATCTCCTAGTTTATTCAATTTCACTGACGGCTACCAATATATCCTACAAAATTTAAATATTATATGTATTGCAAAATTTTAGTGAAAACTAATTTAGCGATATTTTACCAAAAATTTCTACTCTTTAGGCTATTTCAAAAAACTAAAAATTAAAATAAGTACCATATATTAAGGTGGACTTTTTTCTTGTTTTAAATTTCCCATCGGGCATAATTGAAGGGTTAAACATTTAATGATTTCTTCTATTTTCAGAAAAAAAAAAAAAAAGTACTAGTAAAGTAAACAACTAAATCATAAAAAATAACTTAAAAAGAAGAAAATAAATGATTCATCTAAATATGCTAACAATTAACTAACTATGAACCCAAAAAAACACAAGTAAAAGTAGTTGTGAAAAATTAGAATAGACTCTCTTCAACTCAGTGTCAAATTGGGTGGTGAAATGATTGAAGAAATCAAACTCAAAGAAAAGTATTAAACTCTTCTTTTCACAAAACTAGAGAGCATTTTATCATCATGCTTCAATGCAACTAATTAACTATTGAAGATGGCAACATAATAAAATTCCACAAGAATGATTCCAAGTTGCCATGTAAGAGAAATATGTTGTCATGGCATAGAAATTTGAGTTACAAGTAATCAACCATCAAAGATAAAAGTTCAACGAGTTTATAATAGTATCTAGCAAATTGTGTGAAATTATTAGACATTATACTCTATCTACACAGTAAAAGGTTTGAAATTGTTTGTAATCTATCATGCCTCAATCTTGTAGAGTATCAACTTGATAGCATTGCATGCAACTTTATTTGTTACCATGATTTTTTATAGGGAATATCATTAATTAATTATAAGAGAGATCATTTTTTTAGTCCTCATAATGTGAAATATATCATGAGGTAAATGTTTTGATGTTCATGTGGGTTTACTAACCATTTCATTTATATAACTACACTAATACCTATCAATATGGAAGACCTTGTCCTTAGATAGACACATTTTCACTTGCATTATTAAAAACTTTTGTCAAATTACTACCCTACATATTGCTTAACAATCTAAAATAAATAAAAATAATATTAATATCCAATAAATTTCACATAAGTATTAGATAAAACAAATAAATAATATATAAAGCAAATAAATACAATATTAAAATGAAAATTAAATCCACACTGCAATAATGTGACTAACCAAATAAAATAAATAAAAAATTATAATAATTTGATTAGAATGTGACTGATCAAATGAAATAAATAAAAAAATTTAAAAGCATGAATCTAAGCCAATTCTAAACCGCAAATTCATACTAATGTGACTAACCAAATTGAAATAAATAAAAAAATTGTATAAGCATGAATTGAAGCCCTATTCACAAGACGTGCCATTGAAAGGAAAAAAAGCAAGCATTAATAGAAAGAAACATTAAAAAAACAAACAAACAAAAGCGGAACGTGGACAAAAACGCATCAACCCAAACTAACTATTTTCAAGGACGCGCGGATTCAATTTAATTTTTAAAAACCTTGAACTCTCAATGGACGAGAGAGCAGGGATTTTATCTACGATTCCAGAGGAAGTAAGAGGCGCTAGAACTCTTGTAGCCGTTGAAGGGTGCGGGGAATCTCTCCTATATATACCTATTAAGTCTTATCATTTGTCCAGCATCTTCCTCCTCATCTGTCCATATCACGTCTGGCTATGCTTCTGTGTGTTTGGCTGTCTGGCTATGCTTCTGTGTGTTTGGCTGTCTGTGTGGTTTGAGTATGGGTTTGTGTGTGTCTAGGTCAAGGTCGAGTTTGTGTTTGAGTCTGTCATGGTTGGCAAGAGAAGGGCAGCGCAGTTGAGTTGCTTAACGGTTTTTTTGGGTTATGAAATGCTATGTATGGATCAAATTCTATTTAATTTCAGTATTTCTGTTCATAGAACTAATTCCATTTCATAACCTTGTATTTTTTTCCAGAGAAATAAAAGAAAGAAGGAAAGAGGTGGTTGAGGTTGCTGCTGTTCAAAGCCTACCTCGCTGATCCCGATTACCTTGCCGAAGAAATGAAATCGAATCCCAATCTGTATGCAGAGATGTCTCTGTGTCTGTATGTCTCTGGTTCTTTAGCCATTTTTATTGAATTTAAGCCTCTGCTTCCTCCTCAATAATTTCTATTAGATTTAATTTTCCTCAATAATTTCTATTAGATTTAAATTTTCCTTCATCGTCTCAATCGGCCTCATCAATAATTTCTATTAGATTGAATTTTCCCTTACTTGCTTCAATCGGTTTCTGGCTCTAGCGTCACCAATTTATTCTGTGAGAATTCAAGCATCACTGGGTTTTTGAATCACTTCTCATAGCTCCCTATTGGGGTTTAATCTGCTGTGTTAGTTTAGTTTGTGGTTTAATCTTTTCTCCACAAAATTTTACCGTTAATGGCCTCTGTTTCCTCGTCAATAATTTTACCCTCATGTGTTCACCATGCCATTTCTATTACATTTACTTTTTCATTCATGGCTTCAATCCACTCATGTAACCTGTGGTTTTTTTCGCTGTAACATGCCAGGTATTGTGGGCAGTGTGTCATTTTAACCCGAGATTTTTTAGATATATAACCTACTTTGTTTGGCGTTGTGTGCTACTGTAATCCATAGATTTTAACCCTTATATTTTTATCTTTAACCAATTAAAACCCACCGGGAAACAATGTTAACATGTCAATTAAACCCAAAACGCACCAATGAATTTAGTGGCTCAACCTCATTAAAACTTCGTCCGCTTCTGTCATCTTACAGTTACCCTGTTTATTAAATTTTCAAATTAATATAAAATATAACTTTTCAAGTCCATAATAATACATACAGCTTTATGAGTTTCTCTTACTTTTAAATTATGAGTTCCTCTTTCGCTTCAATCCTCTTACATTACAGCCTGAGCATTCTTTGAGATTCAACGCCCTGTACCATTCCTGCTAATTTTTCCGGAGATAGTTAAAGCCAGATATATTGTGTGTTACTGTGTACTTTAATCCATTGTTTTTAACCCTTGTAAATTTTATATGTCAATTAAACCGACCAGTGAATTTATTTGCTCAACCTCAACCTTCGTTACCCTTCCTTCTCACGAGTTTATTCAACTTTTAAAAATTAATTTATTGGCTCAAACTCGATCTTCGTCACCCTTCCTTCTCACGGGTTTATTCAATAAAATCCTGAAACAATTTTAACATGTCAACTAAACCCACCAGTGAATTTATTGGCTCAACCTCAACCTTAGTTACCCTTCCTTCTCACGGGTTTATTCAACTTTCAAAAATTAAATTCACGTCGATTGGGAATTCTCTGTTATATAGCCCTCTTTAGTTTCAATCCTCCCGTATCAATTACAGCCTTCTTTGGGGATTCAAAGCCCCATCAAGTCTGGGTCCAGTCTTAGCCAGTCCGCTATGGCCCTCTCGCATTCATACTGGTTTTACCTGTAGTTAAAGCTAAATAAAATGAAATGTGCCCTCTACATATGTCATTTTCATTTTTATTTTTCAGAGTGGAAAACCTATCTTACTTTTTAAAAATCAAATTTAATTATATCATCAATTACAATATATACTCATAATACATATTTTATTTAAATTAGGTTTATTAATTTTTTGGATGAAAAAAATAAATAAAAAATAAAAATTCTTATCTCATATTTCATTAACAATACCTTTAGTTTATTAATAATCATTTTTTAAGTGTATTTTTTTCATATATTTATATGTCATAGTGCATAAATGGCTTATAAATAAGTTTTTTACATATATCTTTAGATAAAATGTGAAGGAAGGGAAATTCATATTTGTTTTCATTATTTAAATATGTGATTTATTATTTTTATATAAAAAAGAAACTGACAATTTTTGTTATATTTTAGTATAGAACATTTTGAAGCTAAATTATATGTGTTTTCATTATTTAAATTTGCTATAGAAAGAATTATTATTTTATATAAATAGAAATCATAATATTCTTATATCTTATAAAATATAAGTTTTTCTCAAATACTTATGTGGTATTGCATGCAATTTATTTACATGAAAGACTTCATCTTTTAGTTTTAATGAAAGGGTTTTGCCCAAAGTAAATATTGATATAGTTATATATTAATATTTTCTTTTCTCAAATGTTGTAGGAGAATTATGCACACAATTACTAATGAAGTTATTTTTTATGGAAGGGGTTAAACTCCTTCCAAGTGTTCAAGGCTTCATTCTTCTTTGAGTCATGTAGTTATTTCTGTTTGTGTTGATTACTTTCTTTTAAACTCATATAGGTCACAATACATTTTTTAAGTTACATTTACTTTAAAGCATTTATATTTGAAACATGTCATCTTACACTTCAATGATCATCGATTTATATTATAACACTATCACAATTGCATTTAACCCAAAACACACTTACATATATTTACAAAATTAAATAAAAGTATATATATATATATATAATTAAATCAACTACGGTTACGCTTACACTATAGATTAATATATCCCTCTCTCTCACATATATATATTATATTATATATATATAGATATTATATATATATATATATAAGTTTCTTATATGTTTAATTATTTGAAATTGTATATATATATTTGTGTTTTTGAAAATGTTTTATGTATTTATGTTGATATTTTGAATTAAAATTGTACCATCTTTGTTTGTTCATTTCAAATTGTCTGTATGGTTAGTGGAATTATGTGTTTGCTTGCTTGAAATCGCGTATATATGTGAAGTATGAATGTTTATTTATCAATATGTGTATGTAATTTGAAACTGTAATCATGTGTTTGTTGTATTAAATTATGAATTTGAATGTGTATGCATAATGTACATTTTAATTTGTATATTGTGTGTTTACTTCTTCTTATAGTTGAGTGTTTTTGTTTATGGCTTGAAATTGTATGATGTGAAATTAGTTATTTGAAAATGTATGTTGTGTGTTTAGTTGAATTTTTATATTGTGTGCTTATTTATTTCAACCTGTACTCTGTATGTTTCTTTATTTGACATTTCATATACATGTGTGAATGATTGTTTGGATGTTTATTTATGAATATTTGTATTGTATGTGGCTTGAAATTGCAATTGTATGTTTGTTGTATTGAATTGTGATTGTAATTAATTTCACACCCTAAATTTGAATTTGTATATAAAATGTATGCTTTGCTTTGTATATTGTGTCTTTTCTTATTTAATCTTGCATTTACATATTTGAGTTTTTGTTTTAGTATTGACTTGAAATTGTATGATGTGTGTTTCCTTATTTGGAATTTTGTGTGTTGTTTGAAATTGTAATGATCCGTTTATTGTGTTGAATTATGAATTTGAATGTGTATGCATATTGTATATTTTAATTTGTATATTGTGTGTTTACATTTTCTTAAAGTTGCACAAGCATTATTTGAGTGTTTTATTTTATTCACTTGAAATTGTATGATGTGCAATTAGTTATTTGAAATTGTATGTTGCGTGTTTAGTTGAATTTATATATTGTGTGTTTGTTTATTTTAACTTGTACTATTTATGTTTCTTTATTGGAATTTGCATATATATATGTGTGAGTGATAGTGTGGATGTTTATTTATGAATATTTATATTTGATATAAAATGTATGCTTTACTTTGTATATTGTGTGCTTTCTTATTTAATGTTGCATTTACATATTTGAATGTTTGTTTTAGTATTCACTTGAAATGGTATGATGTGCGTTTCCTTACTTGGAATTTTGTGTGTTGTTTGAAATTGTAATGATCTGTTTATTGTATTGAATTATGAATTTAAAAGTGTATGCATAATGTAGATTTTAATTTGTATATTGTGTGTTTACATTTTCTTAATTTTTCATAAGCATATTTCTGTATTTTATTTTATTGACTTGAAATTGTATGATGCGCAACTAGTCATTTGAAATTGTATGTTGTGTGTTTAGTTGAAATTATATATTGTGTTTTTGTTTATTTTAACTTGTACTATTTATGTTTCTTTATTGGAATTTGCATATATATGTGTGAGTGATTGTGAGCATGTTTATTTATGAATATTTGTATTGTATGTGGCTTGAAATTGCAATTATCTATTTTTTGTAATGAATTGTGATTGTAATTAATTTCATAGCCTAAATTTGAATTTGTATACAAAATGGATGTTTTACTTTGTATATTGTGTGTTTTCTTATTTAATGTTGCATTTGCATATTTGAGTGCTTGTTTTTGTATTGACTTGAAATTGTATGATGCACGTTAACTTATTTGGAATTATAAAATATGATTTTTTCTATTTGAATTTGTATTTGTGTTTAATATTTAAAAATTTTAAATTGTAGATTTTTTTATTTAAATTTGTATTCTGTGTTGTTTGAAATTTCATATACAAAGGAGAATTGTTTTTTCAATGTGTGTTTCTTAATGCATGTGTTTAAATTGTATATTCCATTGCATTTGAAATTGTATTTATTTCAAATTGCTTAAGTATGTTTACTAAATATTGCTTCTCTTTGTTATGTTGATTTGTATTAGCAATGAATTTTGTTATAAACTTGAATGTATGTGTTTCATATAGATTTTCCTAAGTGTTATCTTTTTATTGTATTATATTTTAATGTTTATTTATTAAATGAATTACACTTAATACTTCAAGATTTGTAAATTCTACTTGTTTTTGAAAATACAAAGTTGTTAAGATATATTTATAGTATTAATAATTGTAAAATTGTTAAAAATTTAAATAAAAAGTCACAATATAAATATTAATATTGAGATGTTAAAAATCTCATATCCACAATGCAAAGATTTTGGGGCATATAAGCTTCCACCTTCATGTCGTTGACCCTGTTACAGATTATATTCTCAAATCAAAGAGGATCTTCTCTAATTGTTATCATAACAAATATTTAAAAATAAAAATATTAAATAATACATATTTCCCAATAGTATAATGATATATAGTATAAATATTATCCATTGTAAAATATAGCATATCAAATAAATGAAAATGAATCATTAGCTAGATTATTTTATAAGAAAATAATAATTCAATCAAAACTTTTCATGCATAAATTGACCGAAGCTTCTTTTAATTAAAAAAGGTGGTGATATCACCCCTTCTAGTATCTTTACATTTGAAGATAAATATTACCAATAAGTGCCTTATTTTAATCCTCATCCCTAGAACTACATGGTTTTCCAATTGAATGTATATAGGTCATTTTAAAGGAAAAACAATATTCCATACATTTACTATTAATCACTTGATACAATGTCTTTATAGTGTTTCAACATACACAATGAAAACATACAAGTATCATAACCAATTTCATGTAAACACTCATCTATCATGTATAATTATTTTTCATATCTACTAAAATATATATACATGTATATAACAAGAATTATGAAATTTTAATGTATAGGAGCATTTTGACGAATGTAAAACATATCCTTTATAAGTAATATAATTTATGAAATGACACATCAATGATATTAAATTAACTATTTGTTGCATATTAAATTAATAATATAATAAAACTAAAAGACCTAATTATTATTCATATGTCCAATTAAAAAAGATAACAGAACTATGTCATTTTAATGTATAATTGCATTTTATCCAACCTAATTTGTAAAATAGTACATACACAATGTTAAATAAAGTCAATATAATAAAAATGAATGACATACTTATTCTTGATATGTCCAATGAAAAAAAGTTTTGTCCAACATGAAATATCACACTTTGAAAAAAATAATTTGTAAAATGGTACATACAGGATATTAAATTGAGTTTTTCCCTCTTATTAAATTAACTAAACAATAAAAATGAAACACAAATTGAAATAAGAAAGCAATGTTTCCAATGTCATACAATTCTACTAATAGAACCCCATTAGTGGGAAAATTGTTCTTCCATTCAACTTTAGTGTTGACTCCATATTAGGCTCTGCTTAGTCCGTAAAAGAAAAAGATAATTTATTTAAATAATAGAATTTAACTCTCATATAGTTGTTCTCAAGGTCCCTTCCAAATAATATGAAACATAAAAAATTAGTATTTTTTCAAATATTTTTATATTTAAAAAAAAATATCTGAAATAAATATATGCATGGTTGTAGTACATGCTCATTACCCTTAATATGAAAAAGAAAATGATCCGAAATGAAAATGGCATACAAGGTGACACTTACAAAAAAAAAAAATCATGGTCATGGAAAAAATATTTTTTAGGCCCTTGGGGTGATTCTAAAACCATCTTAAGGGAGTTACATATTTAACTTCAAACCTTGCAATCCTTGTAGTTGTTGTATAGTGTTTGGGTAGTCATATTGCTAACTTACATAATTGAAAGTGTTCTATCAAAAGGGGAGGTTTATAGATTGAGCGGGCTTAATTCTTAAGAACATGTGATTCGTCATATGAGACCACATGTTTAAATATAGAGGGGGAGTTTGTACACCTTCATAGATTTTAGCAATCAAATTCCCATGCGAAGGTAGGTCCTTTGTCACGCGAAAAAGGTTATCTCATGCATAAATTTGGTGTTTAGGCTTCACCATGACCTTCAAATTAGATTATTCTTATTATTATCAACATATAGATAAGGGAAATTTGCATTAAAGTCTCTAAATATTTGTTTCACATGGGTCAAGAAAAGCTGAAATTATTATATATAAACATATGACTTACTCTGATGGATGTCGTCCACAACATTATGGTGAATCACCCCCTTGTTTTCCCCACAAGGTGCCATAACATGCAAAAACACAAAGGTATGAGACATCATGCAAAAACCTAGTGATTCTTGGCATGACCATAAAATGGTTAAGCTAGAGTCATAGAAATGTGTACACAGGAGGATTGAAGCAATGAATGGAAAAATAAATTCAATAGAAATGGGATACACATCATGTTGGAATTATTGTGGAAGGAGAGCGTTAAATCCACCTAAAAATTGATAAATCGCCATGTTCAGGAGAGGTGCGTTATACACACACACACACAAAATTGGAATTAGGATTAGTTATTTCATTTCTTCAGTTAGATAGGCTTTGAAAAATAGAAATTCTAATGACCTTTCTCCTCATTCATTAGTCTAAAACATAAACCCTTCATTCATTCCCCATTTAGATTGTTAATTCATTCCTCATTTATATTGTTAAATAATTTACAATGCAAAAAGAAAAATACAATGTAATCAAATAGAATTAGTTCTTGTAGTAGAGCAAACATGAGCAATAAATATTGAAATTAAATAAAGTTTGATTCATGCCATTTCTAAGAGATAATTAATTTCCATGTGCCAATAAACCCTATCCACTCAAAGTCAATTTTTTGCATCATAAACCATTGTTGTATTTCTTTTCTTATTTATCACTAATTTAAAAAAAAACACAAATAACTGGTCTTATCTCATGGAAGTATGAGAATTTATGGAAACATGTATTATCTTATACATAATTCTGGGAAGTAATATATTTTTGTTTCGTCCACATGTCTTCTTCTTCTAAATTTTTTCTTCGTTCATTAGTGTCTTATTATTATGTCAAAATATAAGGGCTTAACAATTCAACTCTTAAACATTTGATTTGTGTCCATCATTTTTTCTCTTTATGTATAATCCATTCATAACTTGAGGT
>APFE031251331.1:0-21075 GCA_000404065.3 Pinus taeda
AAAAATTTTTATTTTTTATTGTTTTGAACTATATATTTCAAATTTTTGTGCTGAAAAATATGGGTCACTGGAAAAATTAAGTAGGCAACAAATTCACCCATATTTGGTGGCTGCATTCCATGCACCGGGACACTTCCAAATTACTGCCTCATTAAGGCTGCCACTTCGCCAAGTTTGACCATAACTTTGACGATCTATAACTTGAGCATACAAACCTAAATTTGAGTGTCGTTCACACCATTGGAATCAGGGCAACAAGCACAATGATATGGTCCTAGTTTAGCGTCATGAATCATTCCTCCCCAGTGAGGATATTTTAGTCCTCCAAAAGAATGAATATAATATGCAACTGTCATGTTATATTGTCTACACCATAAGTGCCCTGAGAAGTCACACTTCCTTATCCTTCACCCTTGTTCTTTAGATCCATAACTCATGAACCGACACTTGCATCCTTTGCAAACATGTAGTACATATTTACAAATTACATGCTCAATTACATGACCAACCATGACCCAAGCATCCCCATACTTGTGAAGATTTTATAAGACACACTCTTTGGTCCAGTTTACATCATAATATAATTCAATATCCTAGCTATCAACACAAGTCCAAAAACGTCATCATTTCTTTAATAAGTGATGGAAAACACATGATCACTTTTACATTTATATTGCAACACATTATTTAGAAAATGCGGCCATGAAAAGATACCATATCTAGTAAAACCATATCTTACTCAACAAATTGAACCACCGGGAATGTGGCAGATTTGCTTGTTGAACATCTTCACCAACTGGTTTCTGCATGGGTGATTTCTCCTTACGACACTGCTCTAGATGAAACCTCCAACATGTGGATCTTTGATGTCCACCTCCATTGCAATGATTGCAAAAAGTCTTCCTCCTCTAGACCTGCTTAACCTTCTTCCTTCCCTAATGTGGAGAAGGCCTCTCATGCATCATCCTCTTTCTTGCTCCCATTCTCTTCTAGCACTCAATAACCACATGGTTATGCAAACAACAAAAACAACATAGTTTTCTATGACATGATTTATGTTCACCATTAACATGTTTGTAATAAAAATGAACTTTAGAATACTGAGATTGTTTATACATATCTTTAATGTCTCTGGTGCAATTCCGGTGATGAGAGCTTGCCCTAGATCTTCCTCTGTAATGTGCACTGTCATGGGGGGATTGTAATGTGTTCCAATCATTGTATTTGTCTAATGGCTTCGACAATGTCTTGGAAGCTTCTTCTGATACCTTTGAGCACTCTCTTTTAATGTATCCCAAACTTGAAAATAGAGGTCTTTGTAAAGGAGGCATTTGTCTGAGGTCGTTGAGTCATTCCTTGGCCATTAACACCAAGTCCTCCTCCTTTATACCACGTATTTGTAAGGAGTCTCATGCCGATTCCTAAAATGGGTACCTCCATATTTCTAACAAAAATAATATCATGTGAATATGAAACTGAAAAACGATCAACATTGTTTACCTCAGCTGTCAACTATGAAGAAGGTGATGATGGCTTCGCTAATATTTCACTACGCTTCAACTCTTCCAAGGCCTCCTCCGTGGCTCAGAACTAAAGATGGAATCTTTGCTTCTCCTCTTTTTCCTCTCATAGAATCCTCCTTAGTTTACCATTCTCTACTTGAAGGCTCTGATTGATCTCCTCATCTGAATAATGAGAAGACGATGAGGAAGATGAATGTAGACTCGAGGGGGTAGATGGAGCATCTTCCTTTGTTCTTTCTCTCTCTCGTTCCTCCCTTAACATCTTCTCCTCATAATATGCATTCATTATGTCCACCATGCATGCCATCCTGACGAGGTCCTCGTAGAGATCTATGCTGTTCTCCATTTCCCTTCTTGTTACACATTCAATGATTAACACTCACAATTCACATTAGCGAGAAGATCGCTCTAATACCAAACTTGGTGTTGATCTCTTAAACTACCAGAATTAACAAATACCTTTTACTTCCTGTGATGTTGGCATAATTTCATATGAAAGAGTGTAAAACAACTACATGTGCATTCCTTAAGGAAGATGAAACATAATAACAACCATAAAATCAAGAACACACAACACATTGATAACGAAGTTCACAAAGTGTGGGTTACATATTTGGGTGCATATGTAACATGTGCACTTAAGTGTGAGAATATTTTTAGAATCTTATGGATTCCCTTGCTCATGGTTCCACTATGTCTGTCACTCAAGGTTTTGCGCCCAGGCCTCTGCCTCTCCCAGTTCTACTCATCTCTCCGACGCAGGGCATATTTGGATGTAGTGAGTGAAAGTTCAAATATTGTGAAGCAGGCAGAGCCATCAACATGGGTTGTTGGGCCTGTTGGTAGTAGTGGCAAATAATAGGGAGGTGGGTTGGGTTTGAAACTTGCCTACTCCAACCTTGACGTGGAATCATTTAACAATACGTGGATTGAACTTTTTTATAATGTGGTGGTTATATCACATGGTTCATAGGTTATATAACATGTTGGCATATGGTTTTGGAACTTCTCGAATGTCGGATCCACCCCATTGAGTCAGGCGGGTTCAAATCCCACTCCTTCTGATACATATAACATATATATTGTGCTAAATCATTAGCGGGGTTGGTGGCCCACCAACCAACCCCGTTTTTATATATATATATATATATATTATCTATTATTATATTATATATATATATAGATATATATATATATATATATATATATATATATTTTATATATATAATCTTGTTGGGGGTTGCAGGGGTGTTAGGATGCAACCCCAATTTAATTATTTTTGTGAATTATATGACTCAAATTTTCCCACCGAAAAATAAGGGTCACTAGAAAAATTAAGTAGGTGATAAATTCACCCGTTTTTGGTGGTCGGATTTTGTTTACCGGGACAATGCCAAATTGTTCCCTCATTAAGACGACCACTTAACCAAGTTTGACCAAAACCTTGACTAGCTATAACTTGAGCATATGAACTCATATTTGAGTTTCATTCACACCATTGAATTGAGTTATTTTAGAGGTCACTTCTTAATTTTGAGCATGTTTGGAGCCACCTCAATCATGCACTTCCATATATGTATATATTTAACTATGCAGTAAGGATTCCCTTAGCTCTCTACCACACAACCCTATCCCTCTTGAGTTTTCAAATAAATACCAGGGGTAATCCCTCTTGAGCTTACCCGTATGCAATAATAACACATAATTGCATGTGTATATCATGTGCACTAGGTGGTCCTTCAAAAATAATATTGTCTCAGTCATGCATACACAACCATAATCCAGGGCCATCCCTCCTTAACGATATATGGACTTAGCCATTCTGTTAAATATGTACATATACATAGATTATGAATAAACTAACCTTCCTAAGCTTAAATGGTCTTGGCCTGCCAATGAAAATGCATATATTTTTACCAAGTAGATCTATCACTCTTGAGTTTTACAATTTAAGATATAAACTTTGATAGAAAAAAATTACAATGAGAAACGATCTAGCCATCTCCCAATACATAGGAAACATAGATAATATTTTAACTCGGGCCATAATAACAAGATCATATAACCATTGCATACAAGCCATTAAACTAGAATTTATGCTCATAATAACACAAGAACTTAATCCATTACAAAGCATTCAAGAAATCAACATTTCTCATCCACACAGGAGTCATCATTCCTCAAAATTAATTAAAGCCATTATTGATCAACATATTAATAAGTATATAACATTTATATAATAAGAACATAAGGAGACACTTATAAATATGAACTCAGTATTTGAGATTGGAACCTAAAATCTCCACCCAACCATATATTGGTATACAAAGTGGACTTTCTTGTAGCTTAGTACCCTCGATCCATATTTTAGAGCTTGAGGAGGGGTGCTAAAAAGATAAAACCAATGTTACTAGCTGAGACAGGGACTTTCAAATGCTACACCACCTTGACCCACAAACTAGGAATTTTGATCAACTGAAAGAGGGAATAGATAGCCTAAACCACCTCCATCCCCAAGCTATTCATTCCACAAGATAAAATAGGGAATCTAGAAGCCTCCTAGCCTCCACCCACCAGTCAAACAAGGGAATGCATAGATTTCTCACCTTTACCCTTAACAAAATGCTGGAATATATAGGCTTCTCACCTACACCCTCAATCAATAAATAATTTCATAGGCCTCTTGCCTCCACCCTAAGAGAACTTACTCATTGTGAGTGCACCCAAGCCTAAGAGTCTACAACACGCTATAATAAAACTAGAGAAGAAGCAAGGAGTACTTCAGAACACTTCTTACTAGGAATCCTAGGAGCATGCCTCCACACCAATTGTCAAGGGAATTCAAAGGTTAAACCACCTCAACCCATTAGCTAATTAAGGAATCCAAAGACTACTACTCCTCACCTAAGATCTGTCTTTGGATCATTCTATCAATCAAAGAAATTTTTCTTTCTCTTCTCTTTGTATCCTTATAGCAATCTAGATCTCCTTCTCCGACACATTGCATTCAACTTCCTTTTCATTTCTCTATGTACCTTTTTCTCCTTCTCATCTTCTTCCTTCTCAGTTCTTCGCTACCTTTTCCCATAAGACTTACCTTCTTACTCTTTTTCTTCCTCTCAAATGTCCATGAGTCCTCTCTTTTTCTGCAATTCCTCCCACTAGTGTAGTTGCAACTATCTATTGGTTTCATGGGTGTAAGTTCCTTGTTTCCCTTCTCTTATCTCTACCAGAGTGGTTCTAGTTTTATTCAGTCATGGGGATGATTTTTGGGTAGCTCCCCCTTCCACTTCCTATTGGTTGACCTCAGGCTATTGTTGAGAATAGCAACAATAAATGCTAAAAATAACAATCAGAATATTCCAATTTTAATTTGTCCTTGAATTAAAATTATGCACTAAATTCGAATTTAGTCTCACTAGCTACTTGAAAAATAATTAATTAATTCGTCTTGAGTTAATTACTTGGAGAAATTAAACCCATAAGTATTTGTGAAGTCATGCAACAGTTATCCCTTAGATTAAGGAGATTATCCCTTAATTAAGGAGATAATGATGAGTTGTATTTGAGTTGTAATTAGTTATCTCAATTAACTGAGTTATGTCTAGCTAAATTAGTTCCAAACAATTTGAGGAACTAATTGTGAGTTCAGTCACTTAATGCATGCATGCATGAAACTAGTGTACTCCAGATAACTGAATATTCTCTCATAAATAACTCATGCATGTCTATTCAGACAAAGACCTAGTTGATATTAAAGGCAAGGACAATGTACTATCAATTGGAGGAATTTTCCTATAGAGGAAACTCATCCATGCAGAAGGAACAAGGTTCCTTGAGGATTGCATAGTTCATACAGGGTGTGAGGTCAGTGTGAGAGATCAGTTTTCCACTTGGTTGGAGAAGATCATCCCATAGGAATAGCGCAAGGCAATAGGAGGCCTAGAAGGTAGAGAAGAAGGTTTGTTAGAAGCCTTGTTTTCCTGTGAGCATCCAGGAGGATTGTAATGAGAGTTGGCTAGCTGTGACAGCTAAAGCTTTGCGTAATCTTGATGTATTTCCACCTTGTATGATAATACAGATAGCGGGGTTTTTAACTGAGGCTTTCCCCAAAGTATTCTTTTGTGTTTCATGTGTATTGATTCTTCTTCTCTGTTATATGTCTTCTATTTGATCTTTCTCAAATCGATTAAGCTTCTGCAAGTTTGATTGTAGAAGTAGATTAAGAATTTTGCTTTAGTACATTGCATAATCAGTTTAATCTACAGTGAGAATTTCCACATGGTATCAGAGCTAGCTGATCTATAGAGAAATTTTGACATGGTATCAGAGCAAAGGTGATCAAAGCAGAGAAGAATATACAAATAAGGGAAAAGTTCGAAGTTTGAAGTTCTTGATTTCAGGTACACAATCGATTTCTTATCACATCTCAAAGTTCACCAATGGCGTTCAATGGCTTGAGACTTGAGTATGCACTAGATGGCAGCTCGAATTACATAGCATGGAAGGATCGCATGGAAGTGGGATTAGAGGACAATGGTTTGAAGGACTTCATTGATCAAGAAGTCCCCAAGGTAGCATTAGCTAATGCCCAAGAATTAGTGGAATGGAAGAAATGTGTGGCGAGAGCGAGGAGGATTCTTCTGGAGGTAGTTCAAGACCATATTGTCTCGAGTCTCCATTGGAAGGAGACTCCATTTTCAATGTGGAAGACATTGAAGGACCTATATCAGAACAACAGTGACCAGAGGAAGCTAGCGCTAAAGGACAAGATTTGGAAAATCAAGTGTGAAAAGGGTGACACGATTCCTACATATTTGAACAAGCTCACCACATGCAAAGATGAGCTTGGAAGTGTAGGAATCATGATAGCCGATGATGATATGGTGAGTCTTACTCTCCTTAGTCTTCGTAAAAGCTAGCATAGCTACCAGGACTCAGTGAATGGAAGAGAGAAACTGTCGAATTGGGAACGATTGTGGTTAAATCTCATGCAGGAGGAGATCAGGAGGAGCACATGAGTTGGTTCTTCATCCAAGGAGGATGAAGAAAATATGGCCTTAGCGAGTAAGGAAATGAAAGGGAAGGAGAAGGATTCTCATCCCAAATCGAGTTCTTCTCATGGAGGGAAGAAGGGTGACAAATCTGAAGTGAGATGCTTCAATTTCCACAAGATGGGTCATTATGCGACTAATTTTGCATCGAAGAAGTCCAAGAAGGGATGCTCGAAAGGATCTGAAGGTGAGGCATTGGCCTCTTAGTTTGAGATGGACTTCACCCTCATCGCATGCAGGTTTCATCGATGATGGGTTGTTGTTAGTTTCTTGACAGTGGAGCCTCATTCCACATGACTGGCAATAAAAGTTTATTCAAAACCTTGGAGGAGAAAGACCTCAAGATACTCATAGAGATGGGTGACGATGAAAGGTATAGTGTTTCATGAGTGGGCACAGTTGCTTTTCAAAGGGAGCATGGAGCTTCTATCACCTTGACAGATGTGAAGTATGTGCATGGATTGAAGAAGAACTTGGTATCAATTATGATGTTGGAGGACAAAGGCTACAATGTTGTCTTCAGTAAGGGAAAGGTTTTCTTTACACACATCACCATGAGACAGGTGAAACAGATTGGTTCATGAGTACAGAACCTGTATGCTCTTAAGGTTCAAGATGCATGCAAAGCCTTGAGGAGCAATGCAAATGTTAGAGACTTGGTGGTGGAGAGGGAGAGTACATTACCTCTCAACATACAGTCCTAGAAGAATTATCAAACAACTATGGAGGAGCCACAATTGGAGATGCTGAGAGGAGACCTAGTGGAGGCATCCACTCATGCAGAGACTTCCAGTAGGGGGAAATTTTGAGCCAAGTCAGTAGAGGGATTACATGCAGCCATACCTCCCGGTGTGAGGTGGGGCGATGTGAAGTGATAGTCCCAAGAAGGCTGAAATTGGGCAGGTTCCATTAAGAGGTTAATCTCATGGATCGTACCTTGCTATAGGAGTCCAAAGTACATAGTAGCGGGAGGAATCAGATGGAATGATGTAGTCAAAGATCAAATTGATAGAGGCTAGAGCAGTCATATACTCAAGAGCGCATAGAAGGATTGACAACAATGCAAAAAGGTTGAGTCAGCAGAAGCACAGAGTTTTCAATCGACAGAGGAAATAGGAGTCAAATACTTTGATAGCAGAGGCAACATTTTGATTCTAGTTAGATGTTTTTTTTTGTTTCTAGAGTTACTAGAGCAATAACACTAGAGAGAAGTGTTTCATGCAGAACATTCCAAAGGTTCAATATCGGGATCAAGTTGAATTCCTTTCTTGTTGAGAGGGAGTGTTGAGAATAGCAACAAGAAATGCTAAAAATAACATTCATAATATTCCAATTTTAATTTTTCCTTGAATTAAAATTGTGAAGTAAATTCAAATTTAGTCTCACCAGCTACTTGAAAAATAATTAATTAATTCATCTTGAGTTAATTAGTTGGAGAAATTCAAACTAGAAGTCTTTGTGAAGTCATGCAACATTATCTCTTAAATTAAGGACATTATCCCTTAATTAAGGAGATAAGGATGAGTTGTAATTAGTTAGCTCAGTTAACTGAGTTATGTCCAGTTAAATTAGTTCCAAACAGTTTGAGGAACTAATTGTGAGTTCGGTCAGTTAATGCATGCATGCATGCAACTAGTGTACTTCAGATAACTGAAGATTCTCTCATAAATAACGCATACATGTCTATTCAGGCAAAGACCCAGTTGAGATTAAAGGCAGGGACAATGTACTATCAGTTGGAGGAATTTTCCTATAAAGGAAACTCATCATGCAGAAGGAACAAGGTTACTTGATAATTGCGTAGTTCATACAGGGTGTGAGATCAGTGTGAGAGATTAGTTTTCCACTTGGTTGGAGAAGATCATCCCAGAGGAACAACACAAGGAAATATGAGGCTTGGAGGGCAGAGGAGAAGATTTTTGAGAAGCCTTGTTTACCTATGAGCATCCAAGAGGATTGTACTGAGAGCTGGCTAGTTGTGAGAGCTAAAGTTTTGTGTAATCTTGATGTATTTCCACCTTGTATGATAATACAGATAGCGGGGTTTTTAGCTGAGGCTTTCCAGAGAGTATTCTTTTGTGTTTCATGTGTATTGGTTCTTCTTCTCTGTTATATGTGTTATGTTTGATCTTGCTCAAATCGATTAAGCTTCCGCAAGTGTGGTTGTAGAAGTAGATTAAGTATTTTGCTTTAGTACATTGCATAATCATTTTAATCTATAGTGAGAATTTCTACAGCTATCCCCTATCAACGTAGTCCATTGTTCTTAAATTTTGTCCTCTCTATCTTGCTGATTCAACCAAGGCAAGCATGGCTTCTCTATTCTTTTTGTTCAACTCAATTAATGGCATAACCAATTCATTTAGTCACACACCTTCCAACCTTACATGGTTATCATTAAACAATTCAAGCTTCCTTCTAATCCTAAGAAACCTCCTTCCTCAAACTGTGGAATACATTTCCCAATTCTCCAGCCATTTTAATTATAATCATAATATATGCAATATTTAGGATGAGGGGGTTAGCCACGAGCTATCACAAATAAAAGCAAATTATCACCACCAATATCGATGAGGTTGCAACACTATTGAGGTGTGAACAATGTTTATTTTTTAAGATTGTTAGAAAAGTTTGATTGATTACTTCCTTTTAATGGTTCAAATCATGATATTTTCTCACTACTTTTGTAATTAGTGATGGATATGAGATGTTTTTCTTTTCAACTATTTTTTATTTTTACTATAACACATTGAAAATGGGCATATGCTATATCCTTTCTCATATTTTTGTCATAATATATTGAAATGGATCTTGTAAAACATTGAATTGCTTTCATGGTGTTGATTTAACATGCATATATTATTGTATTATGTTGTCATAATATATTTATGATGGATATAGTGTGATATATTTCTTTATTAATTATTGTGATTTAGTTTGCTTGTTACTATGTATTTTATTTCTCTTCATTGTTCTTGTCATAATATATTGGTGATATAAGTGTTGTGATTTATTTCTTTTGGTTCGTATTACTATACATTTTAGTTCTAATACTCTTAATGTTTTTTCATAATATATTAATCCTAATTGTGTTGTGATAATATTTTTTGGGTTCATGGTGGTGATTGAATAAGTACATATTATATTCAGTTTTCTTGCTTTTGATGTGTTTCCAACAAAATGGACAATGTGTAATCTTATATACTTTAAAATTTAAAAAAAAAAACATGAAAAATATGCAATCTTATTTACTTTAGCATTGGAGAATTTGCATTAAATTAATTAAATTATTTAAATATTATGAAACTTTATTGATAAATGTCAAATGTCAAATATAAGGTAAAGAGAGTTTCCTAATTACTAGTTAAAAAAACGCTTTCGGCTTTAACCATAATACAACACACAGAAATACCTCCGACTCTATAAACATCGGCGATCGCATGCACTTCGGTATAAACCTCCACTTCTCCGATCCGACTTCGAAATCAGAAATCTGCATTTCAATGTGCGCTCACACTTTTGGACTCTTCACAATGTCCGATCCGATCGCTGTTCAATTTAGAACGCCATCGGTTCCTGGTAGTGATCGATGACCGATCAAGCTCGCAACACAGAATTTACTCAATTATAAGCGTACACGAACATGCTTCTATTTCTTATACAGAACACTTAAATACTAAGGCCTTCCAGCCTTAGAAACCAGCTCACGCTATCACCAACAGATATATATCACACCCAGTTTTTCCTCACCAACAGATATATATTACACCCTATCCCTATCATATTAGACGCATTAGATAGGAAGGATCTATCAGATCTTCTCCTTATTTTTCTCCAAAGAAAACTCTCCAAAATGTGTGCATGGCTGTTAACAATAGGAAGTCTATCGAGACATATCCGCTTTCCCTTATTTTCTCCTTCGATTCCGCTTCTCTGATATGAGCCATGAGGCACCTCCAACTCACACTAATATTCAATTATATATCGCCATTGCTCGCATTTATAATTGGTGGCAGAATTGTATGTCGCAACATCATCAATTTCATTCTTAACATGGTGGCCTCCAAGTTCGATTTCATCTTCTTGATCATCCTGTCACTGCAACTCTCTGCTGCACTATTGTTGTGTAATGGAATGTCTATGACCCTTCACAGGAGAAGGTCTTTGAGAGGAGGGATGAGAGTGAAAGAGCCTCTCTACTATAACGTCAGCGAGTACGAGTATTACATGGAATTATCTGTGGGCACTCCTCCGCAGAATTTACCGGTGACCATGGACACTGGCAGTAATGTGGTGTGGGCAGCCTGCACCCCGACTTATACATGTACTCTGGATCCATACCCGTGCTCTGGATCCATCACCGTTTTTCTTCCCAACAAGTCATCGTCTGCTCTTCCTGTACAGTGTGCAGATCCAAAGTGCAGAGATGTGTGTAAAGAAGGGGGCTGGCCCGGGACGACTTGCCCAGACAAGTGCTCTGGCAAGTGTCCAGACTATTTTCTCACTTATGGCTCGGCAAGTTCGGTCGGGCATCTACTCACTGACACCTTGAGTTTGCCCTCAGGAAGTGGAAAAATAACTAACTTTACATTCGGATGCTCAGTGGCTTCCGACGGGACTAATGGTATTGCAGGATTTGGCAAAGGAAATTTGTCTCTGCCTTCTCAGCTTAGTGCTAGCATTGGCGATAAATTCGCGTATTGCCTCAACGATCGAAACACGGGCAGCATGGTAGTGCTGGGTGACAAGGCAGTTCGCACTAATATGACTTTGAAATACACTCCCTTTCTAACTAACTCCGAAGCATCTTATCAACCATACAAGGAATTATATTACCTTGGTCTAAAAGGAGTGAGTATTGGTGGAAAATCTTTAACGCTTCCCTCCCATGTATCCACAGTTGACATTAAGGGCAACGGTGGAACTGTCATAGATTCGGGCACTACTTACACTCTCTTTCCCCAAGAAGTCTCTGACCAGATTGCAGCTGAATTTGCTTCGCAGATTGCATATCCTAGTGTTAAAGGTACAGTTGAAGGTTTTGGACCGTGTTACAATGTATCTGGTGTGGCCAATGCCAATATTGAATTCCCTGAGTTTGCATTCCATTTTGGTGGTAGCTCAGACATGGTACTCCCTCAGGGAAATGTTTTCATGCAGGTGAAGTCAGACATTTACTGCTCCACATTTCAGGGATACAGTGGTAATTTTAGTAATGGACCTGCTGCTGTTATTCTAGGAAGCTATCAGCAAAGGAATTTGTATATATTATATGACAGGGAGATGAATCGTTTGGGCTTCGCTCAACAGGCGTGCTAGGAATTCTTCTGATCCATTAATAGCCTGCTGTTACGCTGCTATGATCCTATTCATATATAGTTTATCTATTTTCCCTTGATCTTTATATAGTCAAGCTGTTTCCTCTTCATTCATATACATCTATTCTATGTATTTCTTCTTGATCCATTCATACCTAGAGTGTCTAGGTATGCATGTTTTTTTGGTGGTTTATATTTATATTTATATTTATATATTATTTATATATATATATATATATAATATATTAGTCTAGGTTTTCCTCTTGATCCATGCTTCTTTCATGGTTTATCCAACCTCTTGAATAATAATCTCAGTAAACTTCTCAAATTTCAGATTTCAGTGGTTTTACATATAGTGTAGTGATTTCGGTGGTTTAACATATAGTGAAGTGATTTATGAAGATCTAGTCTTCTCGTTTACTTTTATAATATAACTTGTAAAATTTTAGTGGAAAGACAGATTTCATTTTACCAAAACAATATAGAAACTTTACAAATAGAGGCAAAGGATATTTTTACTGCTAAAAAAGGAATTTCCTTAAAGAAATACAAAATGTATATAAACTATAAATTATGAGTATGTTTTAGGTACTATATCACACATGATTTTGATTTTCCAACATTAGTATGTTAAACATTTATGAAAATGTTCTCTAATTTAAAAGTTATTAAATATTAATTAATTTAAATTAATAATAATAATTGACAAGAAGTTCACTAGGAGTTGGTAATTTATTCTTTTGAAGGGTGTGCAAGACTCTAAGTGGTTCCTTCTTAGAAAGGCCAACTATTAGAATCACATCTATAGGTATTAGTGTGTGTGCCTTAAGGGATTCTAGAAATGTAATGTCCCAATTTCCTATAAGCATGTGGCGTTTGTCCAATCTACTCTATCCAATGACCCAAATGGTGTTGATTGCCTTCTTCTTTATTCATGGTGGAAAACAAGTGTAGTCTCATCCCCAACTTACAGCCATAAGGCTTGCATTTTCAATATCCATTCATTTGCTTTGTAAAGGTGAATGTTCTTCTTGGTTTTCTCTAATTATTGTAATGCATTTTTTTGTTGATATGATATGTGGCCTTAACCTTCCTCATTGAGCCAATGTTGAAGCTTAGACTCTAGTTCTAAAAAGTCATTGAATTTCTCTCTTCTTCCTTCCTTTGTTCCACGAGATCAACACATCCTTTTGAGATTTGCAAATAATTGGAGGCGATGGAATTCTTTTGAGAATGGATACTTAGGTCTTTAGCTCCCCTTGGTCACTTCAGAAATCAAGAGGGGCCCTTAAAATGTTGAGCTTAATTTGAAGACATTGAGGGGTTATCCCAAGAAGGGGCTAGTTCTAGCACTATGGGACTATGGTTTGAATCCCTTATGGATAAAACCCACTACCAAGAAAGGTTTAGAGATAAGAAATATTTGAATACTTTTTTCCCACCCCTACCTCCCTTATATGCATATTTCTCAACCCATTATTATATATATTTTCCATCTCTATTGTAAATACAAAGGTTCTAGTCATATTGAAAATAAAATAAAAAATACTTTCTGATGAACTTATTGAAGAAACCCATGGTTACTATTAAGTTTCATACTCTTTATACTTTGAGGATTTTCTCTTATGCGTCTTAAAATTAAGGAAAATAACATAAAATTATCATATGCAAATATGTTTTATAATAAAATTTGTTCAATATAATTGAAACTAAAGTATTTAAATATTATGATTAATGATAAAATATTATTTAAAAGAAGTTAAATTGCATAATTAGAGTATATTTAGTTTCATATATATATATATATATATGGTAGCATCTATATAAATTGACTAAACCCTTCCATAAAATCACAAAAGAAGATATTTGGTAGATTAAGTGATATTTTATTTTTAATATATTTTATGTATAAGCAATTATTGTCATGTACTTTTTTCCATGGAAAAAATAATAGAAATTTTATTCATAGAGCAAACTCAAATGGTAGATGTCTAGAGATTATTCAAATTTTACCTTTACAAAGGTGTAGTTTCAATAAGAAAATATTCACTTGCAAATTTGCAATTCCAAAGTTATTTTTCAAACAATTCTATACTTGGATCCATGACTAACTATAAATAAGTATTTAGATAAATTAAATTACATAATTAGAGCATGAATGTAACAAAAATATATATTTTCAATAGGATCTACCTAACTAAATGGAGTGAACCCTTCAATATAATGATTAAAAAGAAAAAGGAAAAAAAAGTTAGTAAATTAATTCATATTTTATTCTTAATACATTTTATGTATAAAAAATTACAATCATGTACTTATTTTTCAGGGAAATAACTTAGCAATTTTTATCTATAAAAATGAAATTGAGAGAGTATTCATATTTTACCTTTATAGACTTGTAGCTTTAGTTAGAAAACTTTCACCTACAATTCCAAAGTTATTTTTCAAACAATTTTATACTATGATATATGGAATTGAAGCAATATATATAGTTCTCATAAAAAATTTCAGGAAGTGGAAAAAATTAGTTGCTTTTCCAATAGGAACTTAATCTAGATATAGATGGAGATAGATTGATCAGAATGCTCTAAGTGATCAAAAGAGACTTAGAACTAAGGAGCATGAACATATTCAAAGGCTTGTCTAGTTTTTTGTGAATGCTCTTCCAAACCCCAATTTCCCTCTATTCTTAAATATCATAGTTACTTCATAGTTCATGTCCCTATAAACAAGTGAGAAGGAAATGTGAGAGAAGAATTATTTCTATAGAAATTTGATAGAATTCTAACTACTCAATAAATTTAATCTAAAATAAAGAGACAAAATTATACTCTATTGATTTGTAAAATGAAATTCACAATTTAGAACAAGATGCATAGACATGCAATAAGCAAGACCAAAAATACACAATGATTTCTAGGGGAACCCAACTCAAAAAACCCCCTCAAGCCTTTTGCCTTAATCAATTGAATTGAGAATGTATTACAATTTCTAGCTCTAGCTCTCATCTCAACCTATAAAATAATAACTATTCTCCTCCTCAATGAATAATTTCTTGCAAACACTTAGCCAAATACTTTCTTACCAAGTCTCTGATTTCCTTGCAAAATTATTGAAGAAAATAGCCCTATACTTTGGGAATTTCCTCCAAAATTGATTCCACAATTCCCAAGGATTGATCATTGATTGCATGCAACACTTGTACACTCAAGACTAGTCTACAACTAATGTCACACTCCCTTGTCATCTCCACTTCAACTAAGGAACTCAAATTCTCTACATGCACTAGCTATTTTAGGCTAATTGATTAGTTAACTAAAAAATCTCTAAGTTAGACTGCTAGCCCACTGTACAACTAACCTTCAACTTACTCTAACAATAATTAGAGGTGAGTTAACTGAATACAACTAAAAATAACTAATCTAGATTACTAAAATTTAGCAATCACACAAATAAATTTACTGAGTAAACTTGGCGACAAAATCCATGTCACACTCCAAAATTCATGTCACACTCCTTGACATCTTCGAGGTTGTTGATGATGTGGAAATTCAATTTACTCAACTTGACTAAGGATAAAGTCAAATTGAGCCTTTCTTGCTACATTTTTTCAACACTCCCTCTTAGAAAGAAAGGGATTTTCCATCACTCTTCATAATGCCTTTCTCAATATGTTAGCATCTTGCTCCTGAGCTGTAATGTATTATAGCAAAATAATTCTCTTATGCACACAATCTCGCAAATGATGATACCATATATCAATGTGCTTGGACCTGTCATGAAATACCAGATTCTTAGAGAGCTTAATGCGACTTTGATTATCACAATATACCAATGTTGGATCCATGTCCTAAGTAAATAGTCCCACAAGTAATTTCCTTATCCATATTGCTTCACACATTGCTTGATTTGCAACCATGTATTCAACTTCTGCTAAGCTGAGCTCTACACACCTATAATTCCTGTTGTATGAGGAAATAGTTGCGAATCCAACACTGAAGATAGCACCTGATGTAATTTTCGTATCGGGTGGACTTTCTTCCCAATCTACATCAGGGAATCCTTGTAGCTTCACTCCCTTTATTTGATTGTACCATAATCCATATAGGTTAATGCCTCTAAGGCACCATAACACATGATTTTCTCCCTTCCAATATAATTTGATAAGACTCACCATAGCTTAGCTAAGTTGGTTGACTACATAGCATATGTCAGGTCGTGTGTTCACAAGATACATTAATGAACCCATAAGCTGCCTATAAATGGTAGCATCAACTTCCTCATTTGAAGAAGCATAGTCCTTCCTACACTTTGTAGCTAGAGGTGTGTCCACAGGCTTACAATTATCCGTGTGAAATCTCTAAAGTATCTCGATAGCATATTTTCCTTCAGGCACAAAAAAATCACCATCATCCTGCCATACATCCATTCCAAGGAAGTAACACATGAGGACCATGTCTTTCATCTCAGATTCCCTTGCAAGGTCCTCTTTGCAAGAGAGGATCAACTCATCCTCATCAATCAATATTAAATCATCAACATATAAAACAAAATTAAGAAACTTACCATTTATGAGAGTATGATAGAGGTTCACATCTAGTTCACTTTTGGTGAAGCCCAATTCTATGAGATAACTATCAATCTGAGTGTACCATGCTCATGATGCCTTTTTGAGACCATACAATGCTCTCTTCAGTTTTCACACATGCGACCCTCGATTGTATATCTCAAATCATTTTGGCTACTCTATGTAAATTTCCTCCTCAACAACATCATTAACAAAAGGAAAACTTCACATCCATCTCATGGCGTTTCCATGCCATATGCATAGCCAATGCTACAATGGATCTGATTGAGGAATATCTTGCAACTAGTGGAATTGTTTCCTCATACTACACTCCCTCTTTCTTAGAGAATACTTTGGCCACAAATCTATCCTGCCATTTATCGATGCTCCTATTCACTGCATGCTTCACTTTCTAGATCCATATTGAACCAACCACTAATTTCCCTTCTTGCCTTGGCACCACCTCCCACACACTATTCCTCATGATGGATTTGTATTCTTCCATCATGGCATCAACCCAAACAGATAAAGCAATTGCTTCCTCAAATGAGAAGGCTTTCTCTCAATGAGTTATGTCATGAGATCCATGTACCTAGTTTATATAGTAAGTGACCTCCTCTGCCTACACTATGATGTGGGGGCTTCAAAATTTTCTTGTGCACCCTACAAGAATATATCATCTTCTCTGGTTCTCTTTCCCTCTTCTCTAAAAGATTTTGGTTGAGTGGGTAACTCCCAAACATATTTTCAAGGATACAAGGAAAACTATTACCATGGTCTACAAGGAGTGAGTATTGGTGGAAAATCTTTAACACTTCCCTCCAATGTATCCACAATTGACATTAATGGCAATGATAGAACTATCATAGATTCTGACACTAATTACACTCAACTTCCCCAAGAAGTTTTTGACTAGATTGCAACTGAATTTGTTTCGCACATTGCATATCCTAGTGTTAAAGGTGAAGTTGAATGTTATGGACCGTGTTACAATGTATCTAGTGTGGCCAATGCCAATATTAAATTCCCTGAGTTTGCATTCCATTTTGGTGGTAGCTTAGACATGGTACTCCCTTAGGGAAATGTTTTCATGCAGGTGGAGTCAGACATTTACTGCTCCACATTTGAGGGATATAATGATACTTTTCCTAACACCCGTAATGGAGCTATTGTTATTCTAGGAAGCTATCAGTAGAGGAATTTGTATATATTGTATGACAGGGAGATGAATCATTTGGGCTTCACTCAACAGGCATGCTACAAATTCTTCTAATCCATTAATGGCATGTTGTTACACTATTAAGATCCTATTTGTATATAGTTTATCATATATAGTTTATGTATTTTCTCTTGCTTTATATATATTCAAGGGGTTTCCTCTTCGTTCATATATATCCATTCTATGTATTTCCTCTTGATCCATCCATATATATAGTGTCTAGGTATTTCCTCTTGATGCATGCTTTTTTCATCATATATATCCATTCTATGTATTTCCTCTTGATCCATCCATATATATAGTGTCTAGGTATTTCCTCTTGATGCATTCTTTTTTCATCGTTTATCTATATGTATATAGTGTCTAGGTATTTCCTCTTGATCCATGCTTCTTTCATGGTTTATCCAACATTTTGAATAAGAATCTCAATAAAATTCTCAAATTTCAGTGGTTTTACATATAGTGAAGTGATTTATGAAGATCTAGTCTTCTCATTTATTTTATAGTATAATTTGCAAAATCCTAGTGGTCTCCAAGTTCGATTTCATCTTCTTAATCTTCCTCTCACTGCAACTCTCTGTTGCACTATTGTTGTGTAATGGAATGTCTATGACCCTTCACGCCAGGTCTTTGAGAGGAGGGATGAGAGTGAACGAGCCTCTCTACTAAAACGCCAGCACCTACGAGTATTACATGGAATTATCTGTGGGCACTCATCCGCAGGATTTACTAGTGGTCATGGATAGTGGCAGTAGTGCGGTGTGGGCAGCTTGCACCCCGACTTATACATGTACTCTGGATCCATCACCATTTTTCTTCCCATCAAGTCATTGTCTGCTCTTCCTATACATTGTGCAAATCCAAAATGCAGAGATGCATGTGAAGAAGGGGGCAACTTGAGGACTTGCCCAGACAAGTGCTCTGGAATGTGTTCAAACTATTATCTCCCCTATGACTTAGCAACCACGAATGGGTATCTACTCACTGACACCTTGACTTTTCCATGAAGAAGTGGACAAATAACTACATTGGCATTAGGATGCTCATTCAATTCGATGGGGGTTGGTGATATTGCAGGATTTGGCAGAGGAAATCTGTCTTTTCCTTCCCAGCTTAGTGCTAGCATTGACGATAAATTCATGTATTTCTTGAACAATAAAAAAATGGCAGCATGGTAGTGTTGGGTAACAGAGCAGTTCCCACCAATATGACTTTGAAATACACTCCTTTTCTAACTAACACCCAAACATCTTTTCAAGGAAAAACTATTACCTTGGTCTACAAGGAGTGAGTATTGGTGGAAAATCTTTAACCCTTCCCTCCAATGTATCCACAATTGATAGTAATGGCAACAGTGGAACCATCATAGATTCAGGCACTACTTACACTCTCTTTCCTAAAGAAGTCTTGGAGCTTATTGCAGCTGAATTTGACTCTCATATTGCATATCCTAAAGACAAAGGCTATGAACTGTGTTACAATGTGTCTGGTGTGGCCAATTCTAGTATTAAATTCCCTGAGTTTGGATTTCATTTGAGTGGTTGCTCAGACATGCTAATGCCTCACGGAAATGTTTTACATTTACTACGCCTCAGGATTTGGGTTAAACATTGATGCTTTTCCTACCACCCCTAATGGACCTACTATTATTCTAGGAAGCTATCACCAAAGGAATTTGTATATATTGTATGAGAGGGAGATGAATCGTTTGGGCTTCACTCAGCTAGCGTGCTAGAAATTCTTCTGATCCATTAATGGTCTTCTCCTACTGTTGTTTATGTATTTTCTCTTGATCTTTATATAGTCCAGGTGTTTCCTCTTCATTCATTTATATCTATTCTATGTATTTTCTCTTGATCCATCGATATGCAGTGTCGTATTTCCTCTTGATCTGTGTTTCTTTCATGGTTTATCTATATATATTGCCTACTTATGTCCTTTTGATTCGTGTTTCTCATTTATGGTTTATTCAACCTTTTGAATGTGAATCTCAATAAACTTCTCAATCCATGCTTTTTTCATGGTTTATCAAAAATTTTGAATAAGAATCTCAATACACTTCTCAAATTTCAGTAGTTTCACATATAGTGAAGTGATTTATGAAAAATCCAGTTTTCTAGTTTATTTTTATAATATAATTTGCAAAATTTAGTAGCAAGCAAATATTTTATTTTATCAAAAAAATATAGAATTTTTACAGCAAAAAAGAAGAATTTCCACAAAGAAATAAAAAAATGTGTATAAATTATAAATTATGAGTATGTTTTAAGTACTATATCAAGCATTATTTTGATTTTCCAACAGTACTATGGTATAAATTTATGAAAATGCTCTCTAATTTAAACTTTATTAAATATTAATTAAATTAAATTAATAATAATAATGATAATAGTAATTGACAAGAACTTCACTAGTAGTTGGATTTATTCTTCTAGATGCTATGCGAGACTTTAAGTGGTTCCTCCTTAGAAAGACCAACTATTAGAATTACATCTATGGGAATTAGTGTGTGTGCCTTGAATATATTCTAGAACTATAGGGTCCTAATTTCCCTGAAGCATGTGGCCTTTGTCCCATCTACTCTCTCAATGACCCAAATGGTGTTGATGGTCTTCCTCTTTTTTCAAATTGGTGGAAACAAATTGTAGTTTCATCCACTACTTACAACCATAAAGCTTGAATTTTCAATATCCATATATTTCTTTGTAAAGGTGAATGTTCCTCTTGGCTTTCTATGAGTATTGTAATACATTCTTTTGTTGATATGATATATGGCCTGACCCTTCCTCATTGAGCCAACGTTGAAGCTTAGACTCTACTTCTAAAAAGGCATAGCCTTTCTCTCTTCTTCCTTTCTTTGTTCAAAGAGATCAAAACATCCTTTTGAAATTTGCAAGGAATTGGAGGGGATCCAATTCATGTGCGAATGCATCCTTATGTCTTTAGCTCCCCTTGGTCACTTCCCAAATCAAGAGGGTCCCTTCTGATGTTGAGTTTAATTTGAATGCATTGAGGGGCTATCCAATGAAGGGGCTAGTTCTAGTACTATGGGACTATGGTTTGAATCCCTTATGTATAAAACCCACTATCAAGAAAGGTTTAGAGATAAGAAATATTAAGTCTTCCCCCCTACCTCCCTTATATTATGCATATTTCTCAACCCATTACTATATATATTTTCCATTTGTATTGTAAATACAAAGGTTCAGTCATATATATTTATATATATATGAAACCCATGGTTACTATGAAGTTTCATACTCTTATACTTTGAGAATTTTCTCTTATGTGTCTTAAAATTAAGGAAAATAAAAGTAAATTATCATATACAAATATGTTTTATAATAAAATTTGTTCTATATAATTGAAACTAAAGTATTTAAATATTATGATT